>PVKE010018792.1:13352-29235 GCA_004027555.1 Craseonycteris thonglongyai
CCTTCCTTACAACTTTATTTCTTTTTTCTTTTTTTTTTTTTTATCTTCCTTGTCACCTTCTCTGAACCACAGCTGAAGTAGAGAGTGGGGTGGGGGAGATCAAATGTGAAGAAAGAATGTTTCAAGAAACTTAAAAAGAGTTTTCTTCCAAGATCATTACAACTCGTTGTTCTTGTCTGTATCGTGACTTTCTGAGGAGTTAAGGGAATCACTTGGAAAAGGCAGGTGACGTTCATGTAAGCTGTGCCCCTCCAGAAATTCCCTGTAAGTATGCATTAATAATTATCTCTATATAAATTAAACTGATTCTTTCTAAACATACCTATATATTCAGTCTATACTATTATACATTGTTGAAGTTGAGTATTTCAACTTGGTTAAAAAACAAGCTTATAATTGTGTAGAATGCACCATATTTTTATGTGTATAAGATGCTCCCATATATAAGAGGACCCCTACTTTTCTAACCCAACATTAAGAAATCAATATACAGGTTACTCCGGTGAATAAGACAACCCCCAATTTTTGGTCTAATAATTTTAGACACAAGTATCATCTTATACACAGAAAAATATGGTAATTATTAGATTTTGTACAATTCAGTGCTTTTAAACAGGTTTTTACCAGGTAATAATAGTTTCATTTCAGTTGAGATACTGACAAAGGGCTTCCAAAGTAACATTTTATCGTAGTAAAAACATTTTTAGAATCACCTATTAGCATCATTATTTCATAAAATAAAGATTCTTAACACCAAGAACTAGGACAGATATAACCTCAAAAAGAACAGAAGAGATTCACCATCCTTATACTGTCATAGACAACATACATTATGACACCATCCTTATGCTGTCCTAAGGTACGTCATTATGACTCCATCTTTACACTGTCATAGGATCCATACATTATGACACTATACTTACATTGTTATAGTGTAAGTACATTATGACTCCGTACTTACACCATCATAGGGTATATAGATTATGGCACCATCCTTACACTGTCATAGGGTATATACATTATGACTTCATACTTACACTGTCATAGGGCATGTGAATTATGACACCATACTTACACTGTCACAGAGTACATACATTATGACAGTGTAGGGATGGCACATCTGTTTTTTTCTTCATAAACATCACTCCCAGGGAATCGCTTATGGAGACCAAATCTAGTGTACGGTATTATAAATGGGAAAACTGAGGCTTAGTATGTTCACTTAAATGTGTACTCATTAAATTCCAACTATGTATGAGGTTCCATCCTGGGTAGAGCAAGAAATTTAGAAACTTGTAAGATAGGGGTTCCTGCCACCCTAGAACTTACAATAATCTTGGAGAGATGACATATGCAAAAAGAATGTCAAAGCAAGACACTATGAATATTTGAAACTCAGTTCTCCAGCAATGTCAGCTACCTGGAGCCCAGAGTAGAAGTGGTATTTAAGGGGGTGGGGAAGCCTTCATATACTTAAACTTATGACCGAAAGCTTATGCACATTATCTATAGAAAAGCTTTCTCTTGAAGCCTCATTGTAGAAAAGCCTAAAAGTCTTGGTGGCCCACAAGAGATGAAACAAATAAATCAGTAAGAGGGGAGCCTGGGAGGGTTCAGCAGGTTGAGTGCTCATCTTGCAGCCTCAGGGTTCGAGGCTCATATCCTGGCCCTGGCCCATGTGAAACTGTGTGCTGAACTGGGGTGGGCCCCCAGTTCGGTTCTTGCTGGGGTGAGCTTGCCATGTGAGACACCCCCCAGTTTGGCTCCCACCCCAGGCATGCTTCCCATGTAGAAGGCCCCAGACAGGTTTCTGCCCTGCACAGCCCCGCATCCACCTGTGAAGTGAAATTATATCGAAAACTAATGACTTACAACTATGGAGACTGCTGTGGGCCCTCCCCCTTCTCTCTGTCTCCCTCTGTCTCTCTGTCTCTCTCTCTCTGTCAAAAATAATAAAAATAAATCCTTAAAAAATTTAATCAGGAGGAGATATTTGAGACTGCCAGAAAGAACTCTGGAGATAGATACATTTCACTATGATGATGTGTCGACAACAGTGATAGTTATTAACAAAAGGGGTGTAACCACTACTGAAATTTATAAGGCATTGAATGTTATGGCAGAGTCTGGGACCAGTTAGCATAGAGGCAAATAACTGCACACACAGATAGGCCCTAGATGCATTGTATCGAAGCATAGGACACTAAGCTATTGTAGTTGGTAAAGAGTCTTATGAAGGGGTCACTGCTTCATGACGACTAAAAGACTGATGCATTGCTTGGGGACCTTAAAAAAAAAAGCTCATTTCCTAAAATATTTATTCATGTGGAATAGTTCTTTTTTTTTTTTCTCTTTGAAATGCTCTTATAATGACCTTTTATTTATTTATTTTTATTGTTTTTGACAGAGAGAGAGATACAGAGACAGAGAGAGAACTGAATTGGGGAGTCAGCATATGGGTCCACACGGACCGGTGCTGCAAAGTGAGTGCTTAACCCACTGAGCCATCAAAAGTTCTTCCCCAGAATAGTTCTTTTTATAGCCATGTCTGATTATAGTGGTGCTGGGTTGGTAAGTATGTCTGTTACAAGTACAGTCAAATTCAAAGAGACTATAAGATCTGCCTTTCTACATCATACAATATTGTTATACAAGTATGGAGAACCAATGTCCTTATTCAGTGTGCCAGGGTTGTTGTGTGGGGAGGGGTGTGGAGGATGTGTGTGTGTGTGAGAGAGAGAGAGAAAGTGAGAGAGAGAGTGCGCCTTTTTTGGTGCTTGGAGAAAGAAGGACCTATTTTTTCTCTTAAGTGAACATTTCTGCCCCTATTTTCTTTTATTTTCTTTCTTTTTTTTTAATTATTAAATTTATTGGGGTGACATTGGTTGACAATATAGTTTCCAGGTGCACAACTCTAGATTACATCATCTATGCTTTGCATTATATGCTCACCACCCAGAATCAGCTCTCCTTCCATCACTACATATCTGGTGCCCAACCCCAACTCCCCTCTTCCCCGCTTAGTCCCCCCTCCCCCCTTACCCTTAGGTAACCACCAAACTATTGAGCGTGTTCATAAGTTTTTGTTTCTTTGCTACTTTCAGTTTTATATTCTACCTATAAGTGAAAGAATCATGCTTGCTCATTCTTTCAGTCTGACTTATTTCACTTAATAAGATGGTCTCTAGGTCCGTCCATGTTGTCACAAATGACTGTATTTCGTCTTTTCTTATCGCTGAGTAGTATTTCATTGTGTAAATGTACCACATCTTCTTTATCCAGTCATCTATCAAAGGACACTTTGGTTGTTTCCATGACTTGGCCACTGTGAACAGTGCTGTGATGAACATTTGGGTACAGATATCTTTGCAGATTAAGGTTTTCAGGTTTTTGGGGTAGATACCCAGGAAGGGATTGCTGGGTCATAAGGCAAGGCCATTCCTAATTTTTTGAGAAATCTCTATACTGTCTTCCATGGTGGTTGTACCAGTTTACATTCCCACCCGCAGTGTATGAGGTTTCCTTTGTCTCCACAGCTTCTCCAGCACTTGTTATCCCTTGTCTTGTTGATTATAGCCATTCTAACAGGTGTGAGGTGCTATTTCATTGTGGTTTTTATTTGCATCTCCCTAATTACCAGTGATATTGAGCATTTTTTTATATATCCGTTGACCATTTGTATGTCTTCATGAGAGAAGTGTCTGTTTAGGTCTTCTGCCCATTTTTTAATTGAATTGCTTGTTTTTTTGTTGACTTGTACAAGTTCTTTGTATATTTTTGTTATTAGCCCCCTATCAGAGGCATTGTTTGCTAATATTTTCTCCCAGTTGGCTGGTTGCTTCTTTGCTTTGTTGATGGTTTCCCTTTCTGCCCCTATTTTCATTTCTGTTCTATTTTCATTAATCATATAATCAACCAAATAATGCTAATCTGCCTGCTGTTGTTAGAAAATACTACAGGTATGTCCACTTGTCTCCTATGTCAGCACTATAGGCAATAAACGGGCATTAGTCATTGAACATTGACAATCTCATTATGTTTTGTTCATTTTGATGCCTGACCTCGACGAAGTGGCTTTTGATTCCTGAGGGGTGAGGCCAATGTGTGAGGGTATAGACGGCCTTGTAGATGAAAGCCCTTTCAAGCAAAAGAATGCTGACTGCGGAGGAAGAAGTAAAGCAGCCGGCTTGAGATTGTTTTAGATATATTTGGTTGAAGAGTTGGTGTGATGCTAATGGCATACCAGAGCAGAAATGTGTACACTTCTTTTCCAGAGTTTACTTCAAATACCACAGATGTTCTCTAATAAAGAACAGTCGGCTGGCCTGGCTGGTGAGTACACTACTTCCTTTTGGAGCAAAGGGGTTCTTTGTAATGCAGGCCCCAAATCATAAACATCTGAAAGAACCTGCAGCCAGCGGAGGCTTCCACCACCTTTCAGGATGACCCTCCCCACCCTGCCCACAGCCCCGGGCTCTGTGAGCACTCTCTTCAGTCCTAGTCACAGCTCATGCTTCTGAAATATACAGCCACTGCTCTTGCACCATGATCTCGTTCACCAGTCCTAATGGTCACTAGGACCATTAACACAGACCTACCCGAACTGAGTGAGCTGTGTTTACAGAAAAACATCACATTAGGACAAACAACGCATTTTCCTTAGAGGTCCAAGTTATGGAGACTTACCCATATGGGACTCAGAAATAAGATTTTTTATTCTTTTAAGTATTATAACAAGTCTTGACAGTAGAGAAAATGTTCTAACAAGAAATAAGTCAGACAAATGAAAATGAAAACGAATGAGACAGTTTTGTTGAACCCTGAAGAAACAGAGTTAATTAATTGAGTTTCTATTCCAGTGTATTAAGGGAGTTGATTTTTCTCCTTTTCGAAAAAGAACTTGCATGCAAACTCAGGATTAGGGGTAGAGGAGTGAGGCAGGGGAGGTGCAAGTACAAGGGAGTGCAAGTACAGGGGAGGATCCTGTCTTATTTTCAAAAGATTTATTTTTTAGAGGAGTTTAAGGTTTACAACAAAACTGAAAGGGAAATACAGAGATTTCTTATTTACCTGCCCCTTACCACATGCAACATACCGTACATAGTCTTCCCCATTCTCACCGCCACTCACCAATGCTACTTTTTGTTAAACCAAGGATGAACCTACATTGACACATCACTATCACCCAAAGCGCATATTAGGGCTCACTCTTGGTGTTGTATATTCTATGTGTTTTGAGAAATAGATAAGGAGATAATAGCAATAATCATAATCTCATAAAGTATTTTCACTGCCCTAAGAATACTCTGCCTATTCAACTCTCCCTACCCTTACCCTTAGAACCACTAATCTTTTGTCTCCATAGTTTTGCCTTTTTCAGAATGTCATATAGTTGGAATCATACAATTTGTAGGCTCTTGATATCGGTTTCTTTCACTCAGCAACATGCATTTAAGGTTCCTCCATATCTTTTCATGGCCTGAAAGCTTCTTTCTTTTTGTACTGAATAATATCCATTGTCTGGAAGGACCATGGTTTATTTATCCATTCACCTACTGAAGGACATCTTGGTCAATTCCAAGTTTTGACAGTGATGAATAAAGCTGCTATAAACATCTATGTGCAAGTTTCTACATGAACATTTGTTCCCACCTTCTTTGTGTACATAACAAAAAACATGATTGCTGCATAGCATGGTAAGAGTATGTTTAATTTTATAAGAAACTGCAACTATTTTCCAATGGCTGTGTCATTTTGCATTCACACCAGCAAGGAATAAGAGTTCCTATTGCTCCATATCTTCAAGAGCATTTGATGTTGTCAGTGTTCTGGATTTTGGTCTGTAGTGGTATCTCATTGTTGTTTCAACTTGTAGTTCTCTGATGACACATCAGTATCTCCTTTGGTTAAATGTCTGTTAAGGCCTGTAGTACATATCTTTAATTAAGTTGTTTTTTTTCTTATTGTTGAGTTTTAAAAGTTCTTTGTATATTTTGAATAACTGTCCTTTATGAGATATGTCTCCTGAAATATTTTCTCCTATTCTGTGACTTACCTTATAATTCTCTTGATATTGTCTTTTGCAGAACAGGCATTTTTAATCTTATTGAAGTCCAGTTTATTAATTATGTCTTTCATGGGTCACGTGTTTGGTGTTGTATCTAAAAACGCTTCACCATATGTAAGATCATCTACATTTTTGCCTATGTTATCTTCTAGGAGTTTTATAGTTTTGTGTTTTACATTTAATTTTATGACCTATTTTTATTTAATTTTGGGGAAAGGTATAATATCTGTGTCTAGATTTTTTTTTTTCCAATGTGGATGTTCACTCATGTCTTTTAAAAATGTTGATATTTTGTTCATTATGTTGTTGTTGTTGTTTGGTTTGGTTTTTACAGATATTTTGATTTCTGCAAATATTGCATTACAATGTTTTTTTATCTGGATTACTGAGTTTTTTGGTAACTCCTTAAATTTTGCACCAAGGTAAGTGCCTTACTCCTGTCCTATCTCTGCTTAAGTGGGAAGAGAACCATCCCTTATTATACAATCCTACCATGTGCTAATACAGCGTAGCAGAAAGAGCAATAGGCTTTGAGTGAGAGATCCAGATTTGTGACTCTAAGCAAGTCATAATTATCTGAACCACCAGTTACTCCTCTGCAAAATGCAGATAGCACATTGCAAAACGTAAGCAAGGCCAGATGAAATAATGGGTCTGAAAGTGTTTTAAAAATGTAGAACAGTATGCATTAAAGCATTATCATGATGCTGTGCCTTGTATGATATTTTGTTTGTGTGTCAACAAAACACAAAACAACTTGATAAGAGCAGTGACAAAATAAGCCAAATCTATTTTTTCAATGTAGTAAAAATATTTGCATGCCATTAGACTATATAGAGCTTTTCTCACTTACATTTGGTACAAAGGCATTAGATTTACATGTACCCTTCGAGATCAGGGGACTTTTTACCAAGAAGTCAGATGTCAGGGAGAGAGACAAAACTACTTGTTGGCTACAGAGTACAATTACATAAAAAGTAGAACGATCACATTCTGAGCAGCTTTGAGGGGGGCTCTCTTGTGGCATAGGACTGTCAGTGCTAAAACTGGGAATACTCCAAACAAATTGGGAAACAATTTATTCACTCTAAGAAGTGTGGTGAAGTCTTTAGGAAGCACTTGGACTGAGAACTGGGTGCCAAACATTTTTCTCTTAGCTATAGTACCTGCTGATAGAGTGACTTGGTCAAGTCACTAACCCTTTGATACATGGCTCTTCTGTGTGCAAAACGGGGGAATTTGGGTCTAACATCTACCTAAATGGCACATGCAAAGGTTGGCCAGAAAAAAAATCCAGGCATAAATGCCTCTATTTTTCATATTACATGGCTGGATACTTTCTGGACAGCCCTCATATATTAAGCATGGACTACATTTCAGATTTGTGAACAATGCTCCCTAGGATTTCATCATTGAATCCTCCCATCTCTATGATATAGGTCCTACTATTATTTTCCACTGACATGTGAAGACACAGAGGGCTAAGAGAGGACAAGACTCTAATAACACCAAGTGAGGCAGTAGTATATTGTGGACATGATGAGCACAAACCCTTGAGCCAGAGCTCAGTTCCCAGCCCCACTCCATGCTGATGAGCTTGCTACCTAAGCAAGCTCCTTACTCTCTGTGCCTCACTACCATGGAGGCTTTCTTATTTTTAATATTTTTATTATTATTATTATTTCTGACACAGAGAGAAAGACAAAGAGAGAGAGAGAGAAGGGAGAGGGCTCAGAGCAGTCTCCATAGGTGCACGTCATTAGTTTTCCACATAGTTTCATTCCACAGGTGGGCACAGGGCCAAGCAGAGCAAGAACCGGGTCAGGGGCCTCCCGTATAGGAGGCACAAGGTACGTATCCGTGAGCTGGAGGCCTCCCACGAAGGAAGGTCACCCCAGTGACAACTGAAGTGGTGGCACACCCCAGTTCAGCATTTGGATCCACACAGGCCAAGGCCCGGAATTGATCCCTGGACCCCTGGGCTGCAAGGTAAGTGCTCAACCTGCTGAGCCATCCTGGCATGTCCCAAGGGGGCTTCTTAGAAGGTCATTTGAGAGTGCTTCAAACTGCCTGGCCCAAGGTAAAGGCTATATGCACGTGTTTGTTAAGTAATTTAAAGGAGGTGCCCATAAACACTCACACACTGCTACTGCCCATCTCAAAGATCTCTGCCAGGTCTTACTAGGCTGGACTTTATGAATGGCTATGTCGTCCTGTTCGTTCCCCTCTGCACAAAGGTAGAAAACAGATCGATACATGAGCAGCATGTTTGCGATAATGAAGGGTTAATAGACTGCTCTCACTCCCATCCCACAATCTTAGAGAAAACATTGCTCATTCTCATAGAGTATTGGTGTGATTGAGAATCTGTGAATTTACTCCTGGGCATCTTTAAAAAAGAAAAGAAATCAGCACAATGTTGTGTTATGTCTTCACATTAAATCTGTAGGCCTTTGCCAGTTTGTAAGTCATTTGGAACCTTTAATATCACTTAAGCTTAGAGCTTCTTTGTTGTAATTATCTGAGGAGAATAGCGAAGTTTTTAGCTCTTCCACCATGATGAAAAAAGTTATCATGTCTCATCTGTCAGTGAGTCATTTGGAGGCACTTTTTTATCCATTATATTTCTGACTGCTGTTTAAATGGAATGTCCAAGATAAGGGGTTTAACTTTAACTTCTAAAATTCTGGCAAAATAACAAGATACCTTATGGATTTAGCTATTATGTTAGCATGTCTGTATTTCCTAGTTCCTGTGTATTATTTACCAGTATATCACAATTTAGTCAGTAGATTTTTACTGAGTTTGTATTATGTGCTAGGCACATTTATTTAATAACTTTCTTTGAAACAGTTTAAGTAGATTCTAGGATATGGGTACTCAGTTTCCTAATCTGCTATTCGAAGGAAGATAGAACAGTCATAGAAACTCAGTTTTAAATCAAACAATTTATCATACAAAGAGCTCCAGGAAGCTAATATTATGATTCATAAAAGAATGTCAAGTTGGCTACATCCAATCTATTAGCAGGATCACCTCACAAGATGGCTTGCCAGCTACTATCAGACATGGATGGGCAGGCACCTGGTTGATTTCCTCAACCTGCTTATAAGTTTCTATTTCTGTCAGTAATCAGCAAACCAACTGAATTGTTCTGTTTCACCCAGTGCTATGTGCAGCTTTAAAAACTGCTGCTAGTAGGTTTCCTTTCTATGGGTGGCTAGGTCGGATCTTTCTGTTGCTTGTAAGAGGATAGGCAGAGACAGAATTCCTCCAGTTCTTTTACCCAGCCTAGTTTCAGTGATAGTAGCTGACAATGTAATACTCATTCAGCAGCTGATTATAATTAAAAATATCAGAATAATTAAAGTCCTCAGCTTGACAAGCAGAGCCATAACTTTGCCTTCAGTCATTCCTCTCTAATTAGTTAATTAATCCTAATGCAAATTATAAGCAATAATTAGTCAGCCAAGCTTGACATAGAAGTCTGCTGACTTACAGCTGAAAGGCTTTCTGGTTGCTGGTTTGTAGTTTCTAAAGGTGTCTTTTGTCCACTCATGGTTTCTGTATCCATCCTACTTCGAACTTTCTGCCGACACACGGATACTCAAAGCAATTTGAGCGGGAGACAGCCACAGCTATAAAAACTTGTATTACCACAGGCATTTTTCAGTTTGACATAATAAATTGCATGCTCAGTATCTGTATTGAATATCAATTTGGGGTCTATCCTATTCGGGGGAGGGGGGTGAATAGAGTGAGAAGGTGGAGAGAAGGCGGGGATATTTTCATTCAAAGCGTCATCTCTGATCTAGTCCACATTCATTTGCACTAGATCATTGGGGTGCTTTCTAGCATGAGCCAAGAAACTGAGCCATAATGAAGCATATCTGAAATCTGATATTCCTGTAATGGAAAAGGTAATATTTGATCCAGATTTTCAGTGAATTTAAACAGATCTGGAATCTGTTAAGTGAGATAATTTGAATTATTTTCTGATAAATCTAAACCTGAATATTGTATTTACCACATATCTCTGCTACTAATGAGGAGTTTCCTCCTCCTAAAACTAAGAGGGCTACGAAAGCACGATCTTTCAGAACAATGGGTCAATAGT
Source organism: Craseonycteris thonglongyai (assembly GCA_004027555.1). NCBI lineage: Eukaryota > Metazoa > Chordata > Mammalia > Chiroptera > Craseonycteridae > Craseonycteris > Craseonycteris thonglongyai. Next base: position 23,537 of record PVKE010018792.1, read on the forward strand.
TTCTGGATACCTCAGACAACCAAATACTCTACCACCAGTCACTTGAAATATTGACTGTCCAGTGGCCCGAAGTGCGTGTCCTATAGATTAGCAGGTAGCTCCTGAAAAGGTGATGTCGGAGTAACAAAACTAGAGGTAAATCAACACAAAAATTCATCTCGCAAACAGTATCTGTGGCCATAACTCCATGACCTGGAAAGAATACTTTAGCATATTGGTAGCAAAAATGGCCTGCATTATTCCTTTGCCTGTACCCAGGCCTCTTGCCACGTGATTGTGTACAATTCCCAGCAGGCGACAGAATTTATTTCTCTGGTGCTTGAATTTGGGCCTGTCCTGTGACTCGATTTGCCTCAAAGAATGAAGTGGAAGTGACAGAGTGCCAATCACAAGCCTAGGCCTCAAGGTATCTTGCAAACCTCTGCTTGCTCTCTTAAAACCCTGCCTCTGCCAGGAGATAGGCTGAGGCTAACCCATAGGGAATAAAAGACTGACTGGGATGGAGACAAGTCTAGGCTGACCATACGTACTGTCATCAATGGGTCAGAACCTTTTCTTCCATCTCATTTAAAACAGTACATACGGTTAGCCTCGTCTCACTGGGCTAAATTCAAGGTGTCATTAAGTTGACCATACATACTCTTTTAAACGAGACTGAAACAGTTTCATTCTGTTTAAAATAGTATGTATGGTCAGCATAGGCAAATCATCCCTCCTGGGGTCCTATTAGACCAGCCTATTCATTTGCTGATGGCAGACAAATGAGAAAGTCTGGCAAAATTCAACCAAGCCAACCAAGACTAACAGAACCACCCAACTGACCTATAAACTCACGGAGGAAATAATTTTCGATGTAAGCCACTAAGTTCAGGATGTGTGGTTACATGACAATAGCCCATTGACACAAATCTAAACAGAATATCTTAGTCCAGTGCCTGCTGCTCTAGTGGAGCAGAAGGAGGTGCCTCATCTCACCATGTAAGTAAATCTCCAGGTCATATTCATGTGTTTATAAAAATGCAGTTCTCTTCTTACTGGGGGGAATAATACAAATGTATTTCCACCTCTTTCTTTTTATTTTTAAAGATTTATTTTATTGTTTTTGACAGAGACAAAGAGAGACAGAAACAGAGAGAGACATAGAGAAGGGGGAGGGCCCAGAGCAGTCTCTATAGTTGAGCATCTTCAGTTTTCGACATGGTTTTGTTCCACACAGGTAAGTGGGGGCTGCGCAGGACGGGAACCAGGTTGGGGGCCTCCTGCATAGGAGGCACACCCCCTCAAGCTAGGGGCCAAACTGGAGGGCAAGAACTGGACCGGGGGCCTCACACACGAAAAGTACACCCCAGTTCAGCATAAGGGCTTGCACGGCCTGGGCCAGGATTTGATCCTCAGTCCCCAGGGCTACAAGCTGAGGTAACCCGCTGAGCCATCCCACCTTCCCCTCCACCTCTTTCTTATTTGGGCATTCCCTCCTATAACTTCTCTAGTATCTTTGTCTCAAAAATAAATAAATTAAATTAAATTTTAAAAGTTTAAGCCTCGATCAGCCTAAGTGTAACTCTTCCCTTAATAACACCCCAATGCATACCACCTCACCACTCCCAACTATGACCATAACTTTCTCTTTTACACAGGCAATAAAATTTTAAAGACAGACCCATTCTTCTACTTTCTCTGCTCCCTTTATCTTTCCAAGACACTGTCATCAGGCTCCTCCCTCTACCATCCTGCTGAAGCTGCTTTCAATGGGTTATCAATGAGTTCCTAATTGTCAAATCGAATGATAATTCTACCGTCCCATCCTTTTCTTAATATAAAATTTACTGAAGTATCTATTTACCTAGCTCTATATATTTATGTATAATATAATCCAGAGTAATCCTCCCATCTCAGGATGCTTAAATTAATCATATATGTAATATCCTTTTTGCTATGTAAGGTAACATATTCACAGACTCAGGGATTAAGACAGGCTACCTTCAGGAAGCCATTGTTCTGTCTAGCATACTGTGTAACCATTACCAAGACAGAACCTAAAAAAAACCTCTCATGTTCCCTTTTAGTCACATCTAACCCCCATGGGCAACCATCACCTAATTTCTAATACCATGGATTGCATTTGTCTATTTAAATTTTATATAAATAGAATAATGCAGGATATAGTTTTTTTTGCCTGGTTTTTCTTGGTCAATATTGTTTGAGAGACTTACCCATGATGTTTATTATTATTATAGCATGCTATTCCACTATATGCATATACCACAATTTATTGAACCATTCTACTATTGGTGAACACTTGTGTGAGTCCCAGTGCTTTACTATTACAAACACTGTTGCCATTAACATGCAAACATATCCTTTGAATCACATGTAAATACATTTTTTTCATCTTTAGTAGATGTAGTTTTCCAAAGTTGGTGTATCAAAATTATAGCTGCTCCCCAACCTTTCTCATACTTGGTATTACACTGTCCTTACACTGTCCCATCATATTGCCTTTATACTGTCCTATCATTTTGATCACTCTGCAGTATTTAACACTGTATGAAGACTTCAGAAAAACTCTCCTCCCTTGGCTTCTAGAACATCATTCTCTCGTAAAATTCTTCATACCTCTCTGAATATTGTTTCTCAGTTTGCATTGTTAGATTTTTCCTCTCTTGTATATCAGCACCACCTTTATTTTTCCCTTTTTCTCAGCCACTTTCCTTCAATTATTCTTGATGTTATTGTCCAATTTCCATAGTAGGATAATGCAGGGTCCTTTATAATTTAGTTCTTTTTTTTTTAATTGTTATGTTTAGGGCTACATTGGGTGGTAAAAATTACATAGGCTCTGGGTATACAATTCTACATTACACCATCTGTGTATTTAGTTCTTAATTATTGTTTTAACTCGCCTAGAGCAAAGGATGGCTGCCCATCAATACTTTCTTTCTGTTTTGCCTCCTAAACATATTTTGCCACCAAAGTGTATTTTCAAGCCTCCTTATAGTTAAATGAAGCATGTGACTGAGTGATAGACAATAGAATGTGGGCAGAAGTCATGTCTGATATTTTTAAGCTTAACACCTCTTCCAAAATCTCCTGTGCTCCATCCTATCTTATTTCTCCTCATAGAAAATCTTAGATGTCATATATTAAAGACTGTGATACCAAAAGGTAGAGGAGGCTTATTCAAAAGATCTGAATTTGTGTTTGGAGGAGCTACCTGATATGCATTGAATGTGATATGAATGAGAAAGACGTTATCATAGTCTTAAGCTATTGAGATTTGAGGGTTGTCTGTTATTGTGGTTAACCTACTATGACAAATAGAGCAATTGGTAGCTTGAACTAAGATACCACAAAGACAAATATCTCAAGTATATAAACTATATTGCAAAGAAACAGATGTAGCAGATCATTGATCTATACCAGGGGTTCCCAACCTTTTTATACCCTAGGGTGCATTCTAAAATATTGGTAGGGCAGCGGGCACCAGCTATTTCTAAGGATATTTATTATTGAACAAGAATAAAAAATAATAAACAAAAATAATTTTAAAATAATAAATTTATTGTACAAATTATATACACACAAGGAAACATATATACAAAACGTAATACAAACTAAATAAAAAAACACACATATAATAAAATTATTTAAAAAAACATAAAAGAAAACATAAAAAAAACAATCTGTCAGTGTGATCTTTGGCATTGCATTTCATTGGCCAGTGCCTCGTAATTAGGAGAGTATGACGACAACCCTGTTAGCAAACAATTATTAAGATGCTCATCGGTAAGTTGAGATCTATATCATGATTTTATTAAATTCATGTTTGAAAACAAAGATTCGCATAAATACGTTGACCCGAAAAACGATTTGATTTTATATGCCACTTTTTTTTTAAATGGGAACCTTTCTTTGTCAACTATGTTCCATAAGTCCTCTGATATTAAGAATTTTAGCAAAATATCATTCTTAAGGTTCAAAATTTCTAACTCTAGTTCTTCTGCTTTCCCCTGAACAAGGTCTGCAATACATGCGGCTAGTCCTATTACATTTATTTGGCAAGTAAAAGGATTGATAAAGAAGGAGACAATTGTCTCGATATTTGTAAACTGCAGAAATCTCTCTTCAAACTGTTTTTGAAGCACTTGCAGGGTCTCGATAAATAATGACACGTTTAATTCATTGTTACCTAGCATTTTCCTCATATACGGGAAGTGTACAAGAGACTTGATATGCAGATGTGATATCAACAAAGTCAATTTTGCTTTAAATGCGTTTGCAGAGCTTATCATTTCAGCTATGTTTTTGTCTTTTCCCTGCAACTCCAAATTGAAAGAATCTAATTTTTCCATGGTGTCAGCAAGAAAACCCAAATCCACCAGCCAGCAAGAGTCTGTTAGTTCATCCTAATTTTCATTTTTATCATGAATAAATGTTTTTATTTCTTCAATTAAGTTCACAAATCTTGTAAGAACTTTACTAAGCCAACGTACTTCAGTATGCAGGATGAGATGGTGTTCTTGATCTTCAGTATCTTCTAACAGGGCCTTGAAAAGTCAGTGTTGCAATGGAGCTGCTCGAATAGAGTTGATTATCTTTGTGGCTATTTTCATAACATGTTCAAAGGGCAGTATTTTACAACACAAAGATTCCTGATGGATAATACAGTGGTAGGACATAAAGTTTGAAAATGATTCATCTTTCCTTCAAAGGGCAATAAATCTTTTGTTTTGACCAACCATTGCTGGTGCCCCATCGGTAGTTATCGCAGACAACTTATGCAAAGGCATGTTTATCGACCTGGCGTATGTTCTGAAAGTTTTATAAATATCCTCACCTCTTGTCTGTCTTTTCATTGGTAATATTTGCAACAGCTCCTCTTTTACTGTGAAGTTACTAAATACCATTCTCACCATAACTGCCAACTGTGCGGTGTCTGATATATCTGTTGACTCGTCAAGTTGCAGAGAGAAGCAGTCACGTATTTCCAAGTCAGTCTTTAACTGAGTTTGCAAGTCTTTTGAAATTGGGTGTATTCTTCTTGTGACTGTGTTATTTGACAACTGTAGGTCTTGTATCGCCGACATAATCTCACGCTTATTAGAATATTCTTCAAACAATCGGCAGCGGTCAGAAATGCTTCTTTGAACAATTCACCATCCTGGAGAGGTTTTTTCTTCTTTGCGAGCATGTGAGAAATTTTGAAAGAAGCAATGGTTGCCTTTTTAGATTTTTCCACATGTCTAGTGAAAACAGTCCATTGAGTAGTTAAACTTAATTTTAGTTGATTTATTTTTTTCTTTCTTACTTCAGATTTAAGTGGATAATTCGTATCAAAAGTGGTATGACTTGTCTGAAAGTGACGTCCAACATTATGTTTTTTCGGCACTGCAAAACTACTGCTACACAACAGGCAAACGCATTTACCTTTTAAATTAATGAAACAATATGATTCCTCCCAGTCTGTGTTAAAAGTATAGGTTCATTTTCTCTTATTTGGTCCACTCATTTTAGGACTAAAAAAATAAAAATAAAAATAGTTATAGAACTACAATATCATATCAAATTGCCACCATAATAACAGATTACCTACCTCACTTTTAGTTCATTTAAAATCGAATATATCAAAACACTGTGATCCTAGCTAACCGTCACGACCCGATCAGTCCAGCAACCGCAATCAAAATGGCAACTTGGCG
>PVKE010018793.1:0-29138 GCA_004027555.1 Craseonycteris thonglongyai
GGGGAGGGATGGGAGGAGGGATGGGAGGAGGGATGGGAGGAGGGATGGGGAGGGATGGGCGGCGGGTCTCAGATGGAGCGGGAAAAACAGTCTCCTGAGAGCAGCGAGTCAACATGCCATTTAGATAAATGGATCTCTTCACTCCCTAAAACTCAGCCAGATATTTTTATTTTGTTGGGGGGCGTGGATAATTTTTGATTTATGGAGTCCCAGGAATGTGTTGCTTAATGCTCCTTCAGTAATAATAAAAAGCAGCAGCGTTGGCGATCGCGGTTCTGAACTGTTTGAGCCAGTCGGTCATCAGACGCCTAGGCCTGGAGCCACTTCCTACTCACTCTCCCGCCGGAAGACGCGTGAACTCTAAACAAGCAGGACCCCAGCCCTCTCCCCTCGGGGCAAACACCCGCACACACCCCCTCACAGCTATCGGGTGTTTAAACAAGGGGTGCGAGGCGGGGGCCGGGGAGGCGGCTGGGTGTTTGTTCAGCACTTTGGACCCAACGAACTTGACACTGAGCCTATTGTACTCGCCAACACGGTGCTTTCGTGGACACGGGAGACCAAACAATGGTCCAGGGGCAGGTGGAGGGTGAGGATCCGGGCAGAGGAGGGAAGACGCGACCCTGACACGGCCAGCGTTCCCCTGGGCCAGGCTTCCTGGGCACGGCGTGTGCGGCCCACCTGGAAGAACCCGGGAGCTTGCAGACTGTCCTGGAATCGGTTCCTGGGCACGTTCGGGGCGAGTGTGCAGGTGCCGGGGGGTGTGCACCGGAATGAGCTTGTGTCCACCCGGGGCAGATGGGTCTGGCGGAAGGCGGGGTCTCCCTGCCTGTGCCAAGGAGGGGCCCTCATCCCACAAGGGTGGCCGACAGTCACAAGCGGGGGGCGCTGTCATGTGGGAGGGAGGAAGCAGAGGCCCCTGAGGGTGGGCACCCCAGAGCCGCACGGGGGATCCCGGTCTTCCGACGGCCCCCGCCCGTTCCGCCCACCCTCCACGCACCCATGACAAGCCACCGCCCACCCAACCATCCTCCAGCGGGTCCGGGAGGCCCACGTGACAGCTGCCAGAGCCGTGGGGCCGTCTCAGCCCCGGTGGGGTTCCAAGGCTCACGGGGGGCACACAGGTCATTTCCCTGTCACACCGACGAGCGGGACAGAACGAAGGAGCAAGAGTGTTTACGGGACGTCCGGGAAGGGACCCCAGAGAAGCAGGGTCTGGACCGAGACCCGAGGGTGAGGAGGAATCACCCCACCAGCTCCCCTTGGGCACGGGGTAAGTCACAGCGCGGGTGACACCGCGGGAGGTCTGACGGGCCACCCCTCTCTTCCCTCCCGACACAGGAAGCTAACGGCTGTGTGGTCACGACCTCCGCATCACCCTGGGCTCTGCTGACCTCAGGAACGATGAACAGAGCAAGGCCGGTGTCACACAGGAGTCGCCTGTCCCATGTGCTCCCCCTGCGGTCCCGCCCGGGGGTCCCCTCCCCCATGCAGCACCCCAGGCCCGGGAGGCGGGGTCTCACGCAGGCAATTTAGCACCGTCTTCGTAGACCGCGGTGGGAGGCTCCGAATTCTGCCACGTGTGTTCTGAACCCACTGCGTGGCAGTTACATGGTTTGGGATGAGAGAGCCAGGGGGTGTGTTTCCTACCTCGTAGACTCTGGGTCCGCAGGGCGCTCACCAAATTACAGGGTGCACAGAACAAAGGCCGGGATCCCCGGCTTACAAAGGAGCGTCTTGTTCCGATGCCAGCCCTGTGGGCTTCGGGCAGAAGCAGCACCGGGCCGTCCTGGAAGCCGCGGGGCTCGATCTCAGAAATGAAAAACGAACGTGCAGGCTGGGGACCGGGCGACCGCCGGGAGGCCTCACCGCACTCGAGGCAGCCGGCTCGGAGGCCCCAGCATGGAGCAACCATCATCGCCCGCGGCTCAAGGTCGTCCTCACGCTGCGTGACTCTGAAAGGGTCGGCAGCTCTTGGGGTTGGGTTTGGATTTATTCCTGCCCTTAATTTAAAGAAAACTGTCAGACGGGACAGGGTGCTTTCTTCTCTCCCATCAAAACACAAATATGGGGGACGCCGGGAGGGCTCAGCGGGTTGAGCGCTCACTTTGCAGCCCTGGGGACTGAGGATCGAATCCCGGCCCCGGCCCGTGTGGACCCATGTGCTGAATTGGGATGAGCTTCCCATGCAGGAGGCCCCAGCCCAACTCCCGCCCTGCATGGCCCCCGCCCACCTGTGTGGGACAAAACCATGTCGAAAATGGATGACATGCAGCTATGGAGACGGCTCTGGGCCCTCCCCCTTCTCTGTCTCTCTCTGTGTCAAAAACAATGAAATAAATCTTAAAACTAAAAAAACACCAGTATTTCAGAGATGGGTGCTCGGTGACAGGGGCATCCCGCTACATTCCACCCGTGTGTCCTCGTCACACGTAGAATTGCCGGAAGGTGTTTGTGTTCACACGTGGACCAGACATTGTGAGCCCCCCACAGGCGAGGGGCAGGCGGCTAAAGGCGTCTGTAATTGCCACCCTTCCACCTGCGCTGGGTCTCGGCGACCCTCTGTCCCCGGGGCCCCAGAAGCCACTCGGAGACGCCTCTTGGTGACCGTATCACATCAGCTTTCTGCTGACCACTCATCACGTGTTCACAGGGCACTAAAAGACCTGTTTATGTCGTCAAGAAAAAGAGACAGAGGGAGGAGGGACTTCCGAAGGCACAAAACTGTTGTGCATGTTTCAAATACAAGCAAAGATCGAATTAGATGCTACCGAGATAGCATGTTTGTGCCAACGTTGGCCGGCTTAGGGGAACCATAGCTGTCATTTCACGGACGACCCGCGGCCCAGTGAGTGTGTGACGGACACCTCGATCCTACTGAGCACTTTGGGGCATCTTCTGCCCTGAGAGTCTTCTGACCCGAACAATCCGGGAACCCATCCGCGAACCCATCCATTCGCCACCCGCGGCCTCACCTCGACGGCCTCCCGTGCCGCCGACAGCGGGTGACAATGCCCAGCTCGTCTCAAAATCCTGACAACGGTGTGACAGCAAATGAAGAGCATTCGAATGATTTACTGGCTTCACTCCGCACGACGGCGTCCTGTGTTTCTTTAAGGAAGGTGCGGTGCGGGTGTGAGGGTGGTGGGCACGGTGGTTGCCATGGGGATTATCTGTGTTTAGAGAGCGTGTGGAGTAAAGGTCGGCGTAGTGGTGGGAGGAGAATGCATGTTCACGGCTCTTCGGGAGCTTAAATCATGGGAAGCCTCCATTTTCAAAGAAACGTTAAAAAAAAAGAAAAGGAAAAAAAAGGAGGTGAGCTCTGATCTGGACGGGCCCCCAGGGGTAAACGCTGGTAAACGCCACGTGGTGTGTAGGTCACCACAACGCCAACAAAGCCGGGGGCCCGCGGGCCCGGTGCGATCTCCCGGCGAGGCCCGGGCGGTCTGAAAAGGCCGGGACTTTCTCCAACTCACGCTTCCGTCATAAATCCCCCCATTTTTTTTTTCCTGCGGCTGAGTGACGGTCACAAAAAACATCCTTCCGGCTTCCTCAGACCCGGGTGCCTGTTACAGGGCAGGCCGCCCCTGGGGGACAGAGCCCCGGCCACCCGGCGCCCGGAACGCGGCCGAGGGGAACGTGTTAGGCAGAGACCCCACGGCCGCCCCATCTTCCTAAGCTTGTGACAGTGAAGGTCACGGATCGGCTGTGAAAATAAATAGCAGTCACTCAACAGCAGCAGGGATAAAGGGGTGGCAGACGCCGCCCATGGGAGAGAGACCCTGGCTCGGGGCTCGGGCCAGTGGGGAGAAATGTGTGATGTCCACAACGAGGGTGGAGCGTGAGGGACATTGGATACCTGCTCTCCCTCCTTTTGGGGCGAGGAGACGGGGGAGGTCCTGCAACGTGAAGGAGTTGGGACGTGGCCGCAAAGAGATCCATGTGAACTGTTAGCCTGAGAGCACAGGGAACCCCCAAACCACGCAAAGTGATCGGGAAGCAGTGCCGACCCCAGGCCTGCCTCTCGGGACTGGGAGTCGCTTCGGTGACGTGGTGGCCGCTGAGCGACCGCACGGGTCGTAACAGAGGCTTCGGGAGGAGGGCATCTTCTCCCCCGGGGGCCCCAGTTCTCGCCTCCCCTTGAGCGACAGGCGGCTGTCCCCCGGCCCGGCCCCCGCACAGGCCGCGGCAATCCTGGGGAAGAATGTCGTAAACCCCGCTTCCTGTTTGAACATGTTGATGATGGTCGGGTTTGGTTCGGGGGAAAGGTCTGACGATCGTGGCCGTGAGCAGGGAGGCCTCCCGCGGTCACACCCCCTGACACGCTTCTCACAGAGCAAAGCCCGGTGGCCCAAGGGAGGCCCAGGCCTCCTTGGGGACTGTCAGTATGAACAGACCAGGCAAGGGAGGCAAAGACGGGAGCGTCTGAGAGTCAAGACACACCGGCGCCCACGCTGTGTCCGCAGGTCCGTGGGGCCCGGGAACGTGGCACCGGCGAGGCAGGCAGACAGCAGACGACCCACGTTGAGGTTCGGCGATGGGCACGTTGATAAGGCTTCTGTCACCCTTCAGAAGAGTGATCAGCCGCACCCACCAGTCCTTTGAGGTTCTGAAGAAGCACTTCACACGCCCGCTTCCTCCGCTCCGGCCCGAGGGCGGCTGCCCAGAGCGGGGTCTGAGGCTCCGGGTTTCAGGGAGTCCCTGGCAGGGACAGAGAAAGGCCAGGTGAGAACAGGCTCGCACGCGGGGCCGGAGGGCAGCAGGCAGGCCACAAACGGCGCGGCCGCTCCCAGCTCAAGGGCATTGGGGGCTCCGCCGTGAGGACGGGAGGGACGCCCCTGCTTGGGGGTCACAGGTCCTCCGGGAGAGCCAGCCCGCTAGACGGTTCCTGCTGCAGACGCTTCCGTTAAACAAGTCACACGCTTCGCTTCAAGTCAATCCCAGGTGCCCCGCGCCGGGTTAGAGGACCCCGAAGGAAGGAAGAAAATCCCAATTGCCCTGCGCCAGGTTAGAGGACCCCGAAGGAAGGAAGAAAATCCCAATTGCCCCGCGCCAGGTTAGAGGACCCCGAAGGAAGGAAATCCCAGTTGCCCCGCGCCGGGTTAGAGGACCCCGAAGGAAGGAAGGAAATCCCAATTGCCCCGCGCCAGGTTAGAGGACCCCGAAGGAAGGAAATCCCAGTTGCCCCGCGCCGGGTTAGAGGACCCCGAAGGAAGGAAGGAAATCCCAGTTGCCCCGCGCCGGGTTAGAGGACCCCACGGCCTGACCTGGGCTGACCCCCCAGAACGGTAAGCACGCTGAGAAACACGGTGCCTTTGCACGGGGCCGCTTCCTGATCCGATGTCACCGCGGCCGCCCATGAGACACGAGTCACAAGTCTGACTCCTGCCCCCCTGACTGCAGGCCCCCGGGGCCCCCTTCTGCCTGTGGGACCCCCAGGGGCAGGGGAGTGGCATTGTGCCCCCTGCCACCCCCAGCACACAGCCTGGGGACGCGCTGGGCCCCCCGCGGCGTTGGCACAGCCCTCAGCCCGGGAGCCTCAGCCCTCGTCCCCCTGAACCCGATGCCGCTGGAGGGTCCACTGGGCAGAGCACACACATTCCAGAGCCGCCCACCCGGAAGCCCCCAGCCCTGAAACCCGAGCCCTGACCGATCACGCGCTGGCGGCCCTCACTCAGGTTTCGCGGGCGTGGACGGGGGCTGAGGAGGCAAAGCTCAGCCGGGGCAGTGATGCAGAGCCGCCCCGAGTGCCCACCGGGTGGCCGGGCAGCCTGCACGCTCGGCTTGGCACCGTGGCCCTGAGGACGGAGCCGCGTGCGCATCCGCAGTTTGCTCGTGTGGCCGGGCGCTCGGCCTGCTGCTGCAGTTGCTGAGAGTCGGCGGCTGCTTTTTCTCCCACCGACATCTGCTCCCAGCACCTGAGCCCAGCTCCGGGCAGAGCTGAGCCCTCAGCCTGGCTGTTGTGAGGACAGCGAGGCTCTGTCACCTCCAAGTCCCCAGCCCAACACCGGCATCACGTGCCTCAGGGGGGCCCGGCCCCACTGAGACCAAAGGGGGAAGAGGTTAAGAAAACAACCTTGGGGGGAAGCCGGATGGCTCAGTGGGTTGGGCGCTCACTTTGCAGCCCCGGTGACTGAGGATCGAATCCCGGCCCCGGCCCGTGCGGACCCATATGCTGAGCTGGGGAGTGCCTCCCAGTTCAGTTCTCACCAGGATGAGACCCCGGCCCAGTTCCTGCCCTGTGCAGCCCTGCCCACCTGTGGAATGAAACTATGTGGAAAAACCAATGATGTGCAACTATGGAGACTGTTCTGGGCCCTCCCCCTTCTCTCTGTCTCTGTATCTCTCTCTGTCTGTCAAAAACAATAAATAAATCTTTAGGAAAAAAAAAAGGAAACGACCAACAGAGGACAAGCCGTTCTCCCCAAAGTCCCCCAAACGGGTCTCTCCCTGCACCCCACAACATCGACCGCCCTTCCGTCGCTCTCTGGGCTTTGCTTCAGGTTCAAGGAACCCAGAGGCTTCTGCTCCAAGCCCCTCCGAGCACGGGACACGGTCACATCCCTCCTTCCGTCCGCCCCAACTCTGCCTCCTCCCGCTGCTGGCTCCCTAGCCGTCTGCCCTCTCTGCACCCCGAGAAAAAAGCTCAAAGTGGGGGCACCCCATCACCCCGCTTCCAGACCACAGGCTGCCCTGGCCCACGGCGCTTGCGAGAGCCAAAACCAAGTGTGAGCCACGGGTCGTGTGAGCTGTCTCACGCCGCCGGGCCGTGAACACGACGTCACCCACGCAGCCAGGCCGGACATCAGTATCTACGATGTCCCCTTCATAGACCCGAACAGTCACCAGAACCGGGGTGACCCCGAAGGACGGACGGTTGGCCTCTTGCCCATGAACTCGGGTCAGAGTGGGGGCATCGGACACGGGCCACCCGGCAGAAGCGGGGGGCTGTGGTCAGCACGGCGCTGTTCTTGGGCCAACGACGTATAGACGGCTTTGCTCTGCAGCGAGGCGCTTTAGTGGGACTGAAGAACAAGCCCTCTTTTGTGGGCATTTCGATAGCTTTTACATTTGAAAGGCTGAAAATATTTTTAAGGTTCTCGAAATAACGCTTTCAAATCATTTGAGGAGGAAAAACAGGGGTGCTGTGTGCAAAACTGTTTTCCAAGTAAGCTTGTAAGATGTAAGGCTAGCTGAAACACCAAGCTATCGTGAGAACGCGTTAAATGTAAAATGTGTCCTCCCTCGTCATGCCAACGCTTAGCAAACAGCGGGCGTACGTTCTCTGGGGGAGGCACTAGGCACAGAAGGTCATGAAAGAGTGAAATAAAACCACGGCTGTGAAGAGAGCGTCAGACGGCCCTTTACCTTCACGTGGTCTCTCTCTGAACATGTTTTCCACTCGACAAGCGCACATGTTTCTTCCGAATCCATTTCGAGCACAGCCGACGGTTCAGCTCCTTGCTGCCAACTGTGGGCAAACACTTGACATGGGAAGGGAGGAACAGCCTGACATTCGTTTGCTTCAAGGTCAAGGTAAAACATATTAGTCATTAACGTCCTCAGCAAGCCCACAGAACAGTCCTTTAAAAAAGGGAAAAAAAAGGAACAACAAATACTTCAATGTGGCCAGAGGCACAATAATTAATTGTTTCCTAAACTCTGTTCTTTTCTTCTTTTGCATAACCTGTTTCTGAGCGTATCCAAAAGCCATTTATGACAACCTAGAAACTACCGGTAATCACTCATGGTGAGCCAATGTCAAAAACCAGATCCAACAGAAGGGTACGGACTCCATTTTTAATGGGTTTTTTCCCCCTTTGCTTCTTTGTTGGAGGTTTTTCCAATACATTCTTATGATCCTTCCTATTATAATACCTGTACTTCTTTTCAGGAAGTAGCACTTGTCTCCTCTACACACACACACACACACACACACACACACCTCCAGGAACGCACTATTGGAATCACAAGCTCTTCCTTTGTCCCTACAATCAACCGCGGTGACTCTACAAGGCTCCCCCTGCCCAGGATCTGCCCCCAGATCCTGTTCAAATCCCAGTTTTTCACCTAATTAGCTAGGTGACTTTGGTCCAGTTGCTTCATCTTGCTGAGCCCAGGTTTTTTGACTGTAAGATAATATAATAATGGTATTGCACTTGCCTTTTATGGTTATTTCAAACATAAAGTGGAGCAAGCCAGTGTATTCACCATGCCCGGTCCTTGTCCAGGATCGGTTCTCATTCCCGTCTCTTAGGACTGTGGTGGGGATTACATGAGAAACATCGAGCCTTTGGAACGTGGTCAGCGTTCAATACGCAGTAGCTCTTGTGAGGAACAGGCAGTTATCAATACAGAGGCATGGAATGACAGGACCTTAAGACACCCTCCTACCAAGATGACGGGACAGGTTGTTCTTGACTTAAACTCAGGAAGATTCAAATCATACCCAGTATCTCCTTGACCACAAAGGCATTAAATGAGGAGAAGCAAAAAATTTCTTGAGAAAAATAAAAATGGAAGCAACTAGTGGGATGCAGAAGAAACCATTCTAAGAGGGAAGTTGATAGAAATGCCTACATTAAAAAGCAAGAAAGATGGGGAAGCCGGGATGGCTCAGCGGCTAAGCGCTCGCTTTGAAGCCCCGAGGACCGAAGATCGAATCCCGGCTCCGGCTCATGTGGACCCACATGCTGAACTGGGGTGTGCTTCCCAAATGCGGTGAGGGCCCCAGTTCAGTTCAAAAAAAAAGCAAGAAAGATCCCAAATAAACAACTTAATTCCTTGCCTTAAAGAACTAGAAATAGAAAAACAAACTGAGCCCAACATTGGTGGAAGAAAGGAAATAATAAAAATTGGAGCAGAAATCAATAAAATAGAGAACAGGAAAAAACACATTAAAAATATTAACCAAACTAAGAATTGATTTTGTGAAAAGGTAAAACTGACAAACCCTTAGACAGACTAACCAAGAAAAAAAAAAAAGAACCCAAATTGACAAAATTTTAAATGAAAAAGAAGACATTGTTGGGGAAGCCAGGATGGCTCAGCGGGATAAGCACTCGCTTTGCAGCCCCGGAGACCCAGGATCGAATCCCGGCCCCGGCCCGTGTGGACCCACATGCTGAACTGGGGTGAGCTTCCCATGCGGGAGGCCCCCAGCCCAGCTCCTGCCCTGCACGGCCCCCGCCCACCTGTGCGGAATGAAACCATGTTGAAAACAGATGACGTACAACTGTGGAGATGGCTCTGGGCCTTCCCCCTTCTCTCTCTCTCTCTCTCTGTCTCTGTCAAAAACAATAACATAAATCTTTGAAAAAATGTGTATGGTGAGGGATCAGTTACTTCTGAGTAGAAGTGGGGTGAGGGAGGCCCCCTCCGGCCCTTGCAGAATACCACCCCCTGATCCGGATGGAGGCGTTTGGAGGGGCAGTCCTGCGGGACGGTGCTCAGCGAGCCTTGTCCCTCCTGCTTCAGGAGTTTCAGGACTGTGGGGGGAAGGCCCTGCAGCCCGTGCACCGTGGTCCCCACATACGCCCTTGAGGGCACCCAGCCCCACACACACTGACGTGGACACACGGCCCGGAGTCTGCACAGCTGGTGTTTGATGAGTCCCGTGGGGTGAGGGCCACACAGTCCCGATGGGTCTGTATCCCTGCTCCCGCCCCCAACCAACAGCGACTCCCACTGCCCCTCTCATTAGAAAACGGCTTGTCCAACATCGTCCTTGCGTAGACGAGGGGGAGAATGCAGAGCGGCGATCTCTGAAGTCCTGTTGCGCTCAGGCAGCCCACAGCGGCCGTGCTGGGGGGGAAGCTGCCACCCCATCTGTGATGGCAGAGCCACGCCTCTAGGGTCTGCAGAGAGAATGCCATTTACAGCGCCCTCCGACTGCTCGTGGGCCCCTGTGCTGGGCGGGCTTCCCAGGCGGGGCGTCTACCAGGGGCCTAAGCACTGTCATCTTCCTAAGGATGCTGATGGGGCCGGGGGCCAGGTGGGCAGGGTTTAGGTCTTCCAGGAGACACAGGGCTCCTGAAACGTGGGCTCCTGAAACCTGTGAGCTCCTGAAACCTGGGTCCTCCTGAAACGTGTCCTCCTGAAATGTGTGTCCTCCTCAAACGTGTCTTCCTGAAACCTGTGAGATCCTGAAATCTGTGTCCTCCTGAAACATGTGTCCTCCTAAAATGTGTGAGCTCCTGAAATGTGTGTCCTCCTGAAACGTGTGTCCTCCTGAAATGTGTGTCCTCCTGAAACGTGTGTCCTCCTGAAATGTGTGTCCTCCTGAAACGTGTGTCCTCCTGAAATGTGTCCTCCTGAAACCTGTGAGCTCCTGAAACGTGTCCTCCTGAAATGTGTGTCCTCCTGAAACCTGTGTCCTCCTGAAACGTGTCCTCCTGAAATGTGTGTCCTCAAACGTGTCTTCCTGAAACCTGTGAGATCCTGAAATCTGTATTCTCCTGAAACATGTGCTCCTAAAACCTGTTTCCTCCTAAAATGTGTGTCCTCCTGAAACGTGTCCTCCTGAAATGTGTGTCCTCCTCAAACGTGTCTTCCTGAAACCTGTGAGATCCTGAAATCTGTGTCCTCCTGAAACATGTGTCCTCCTAAAATGTGTGAGCTCCTGAAATGTGTGTCCTCCTGAAACGTGTCTTCCTGAAATGTGTGTCCTCCTGAAACCTGTGAGCTCCTGAAATGTGTGTCCTCCTCAAACGTGTCTTCCTGAAACCTGTGAGATCCTGAAATCTGTGTCCTCCTGAAACATGTGTCCTCCTAAAATGTGTGAGCTCCTGAAATGTGTGTCCTCCTGAAACGTGTCTTCCTGAAATGTGTGTCCTCCTGAAACCTGTGAGCTCCTGAAATGTGTGTCCTCCTGAAACGTGTCCTCCTGAAATGTGTGTCCTCCTGAAACCTGTGTGCTCCTGAAGAGAAAAGCTGGGTCTCAGTATGAATGCCTTTGTTATCCCAAACTAGCTGAGAAAATCCTTTTGGAAAAAGAAACTTCTTCCCGCCTCACAGAACACAGAAAACCCAGGAGCAGGACATTCATACAGCGCAATCTTGTTTCCTAACACATTCACGCCACCTTTTAATTCCCAGCAACTACAGGGAGGGATAAGAATGGAAGGGGCTGTAGGAAGTGACAGCAAAAAACAAGAGACTTCATGCAAACATTCTAAGCAAAAGACATCCTCGTTAAAGTCCCTCGGGCACCCCAGGCCACCAGGGCTCAGCACAGGGGTTTGGGGGTGTCCACAAGATGACGTCTCTTTCCGGGAATGTTCCCTACAACTGAGCTCAGCCTTTCTCTGGACCTCGCCTTTGTCCTTCTTTGTCCTCATCACCATACTTTTAAATCCTTCAAACTGTGTGTGAAAGGCAACAGATAGCTGCTGAGTGGGATGTAAAGCTAAATAACAAATAGCCCTGCCTTCAAATATCTTACAATCTAACAAACATTCACTTATTTTTTCTGAGCCATCTTAGAGCTTCTATGGAGTCTTCTATCTTCCCCCAGAAAGCTGACTCTTTTTTTTTTTTTAATGCACAAATGACATCCCACGAGACCCCTGCTCAGGCTACAGCGGCTTAAAGATCATGCCCCACTTGGATGGTCCAGTCCTGCCTTAACCTGAGCCCATTGGGTCCACCTCAAAATCACAGTGTCAAGTAGAAGATGCTCTGCCAGCCCAAGTGGACTTAGTAAAAAGAAGGTAGGGGTGCAGGGATGGCTCAGCATTTGAGCGCCTGCCTCACAACCATGAGGTCCAGGGTTCGATTCCCAGTCTCAGCCAGTGCAAACCCATGTGCTGAACTGTGGTGCAACTGGTAACCACCAGGATGGCTGGACAACAAAGGTTCTCACCTCCCATGCGGAGGCCCCTGGTCCAGTTCCTGCCCATGTGGACCCACGTCCACCTGTGTGGAATGAAACCATGTCACAGCTAATGATGTACAACTATGGAAACTGCTCTGGGCCCTCCCCCTTCTCTCTGTCTCTCTCTCTTAACTTCTCTCAAAACATAAAATCTTGAAGAAGAAAAAAAGAATCATAATACAGCAAAGATACATGCTATGAACACACTGCAAAATATAATTGTTAAGCAACTAGCCATCTACGTAAACTTTCTCATGTATTTCATCCAACGGGTACATGATTTATATCTTGAAACAGAACACGTATGACATAGTTTCTGCCCTCCAGACATCACCCGTGTTATAAATCACGTTATCTCGGCCGACCGAGGCCAAGGCTGTGCGGAGAAAGAAGACATCAGCAAAGCTGCGTCGCTTGCAGTGGTCACTTTTGCTTTAAAGGGACATTTGTCCCCTTTTGCCAAAACATCGTTTTCAAAGCCAGGCATCTGCCAACGCCAGCACCCTTCTCGGCGACCGGCCGCTGTTTTTGTGAAGGACACAGGCAGTCGAGTGCCTACGCTGGAAGATGCCCACCTAGGTAGCAGCCTTCTAAATAAAAGAGAGGGGTAGCAGGAGATGGGGTCCCCAGGGCTGTGGTCGGTGACATCTTCCACCGCCCGCCCAACGTGAGTGCGGGTGGGCTTCATTTTCGGCAGGAACCAGTGATCTCCCCCAAGGGGTCACAGCAGCTAATGTAGACGAGACAGATGAAAGTGGGGTGTTTGGGGTGAAAAGGTGCGGGAGGTGCCACTGACACCCCTGTCGTGGGCAGGGGGTTCACGGGGGCCCCACTGCCCCCGCACGGAGGCGATCATGGCACGGCCGAACCAGAGTCTTCAAAGCTCTGCACGCTCCATCCGATGCCCCTTCTTGGCACCAGGTTTAAAATAGAACAAATAGGGGAAGCCGGGATGGCTCAGAGGGTTAAGCGCTCACTTTGCAGCCCTGGGGACCCAGGATCAAATCCCGGCCCCGGCCCGTGTGGACCCATATGCTGAACTGGGGAGTGCCCCCAGTTCAGTTCTCTCTCTGTCTCTGTATCTCTCTCTCTCTCTCTCTCTCTCTGTCAAAAACAATAAATAAATAAATAAATAATAAAATAAAATAAAACAGAACAAAGAAAAGAGGTCACACAGAGGCCCGGCAGGTACGTGAGAAGAGGCTCCACGTCACTCTCATCTCCAGGCAGATGCAAATCAAAACCACCATGAGCGACCACCCCGCGCCTGTGAGGATGACCGTCATCAGCGCTCTTGGCGGGATGGCACATCGGCGCAGCCACCGTGGACAGCGGTGTGGAGGGTCCTCAGAAACCTCTAAAAACAGGCCCCAGCCACCCCACGCCCGGCTGTTCACCCAAAGAAACGCAGAACGCGAACTGGAAGCGGCGGCCGCGCTCCCCACGGCACGCAGCGGACTTGCCGCACCCCGAAATCGGCCATCTCTCCCAGGAGTCTTGGTTTATTCTGTGGATCCTAATATTTAGAGACCGAGCGGTAAACACACGGTGCGCTCAGACCAGAGCCGCGTCTTGTGGGGAGCATGTGAGGTCACTTGCGGTCTCGGGGAGGGACGTGCTTTGCAGAAGCGGTTCCTAACTGGTTGGGTGACATTGGAGTTATGTTTTAGCGAGTCTTGGAAATGCTGTCCACAGCACCCCTATTTTTCTTTTCAAGCAGATGCTGCCTGGCTGGCCGGGCTGAGGCCCAGGGGTCCTAGAGCCCCGGCCCCGGCGTAAACACCTCCCACCCGGCGGGGACTGACTGCTCCCTGACCAGACGCCTGACCGCCAGCTCAGCAGTAACAGGAAAGGGCCGCCCCACCCTCGGCTTTGGGGCACGAATGTCGTAGCCCCGGCCAGCACACCTGAGCCACGACAAGTGTGTTGGGGTCACGGCGTCGTCCAAGAGCCATGAATCAGGGACTCTGAGCACCGTCCCCACAGAGAAGACGCCCCGTGTCCCCTGAGCACGTCTCCCAAGTGACCCACCAGCCTCACCCATCCTTTCTGTGTCCGCTTCCAAATTCCACTGCGTTCCAACACCTGCAGCCGCTGGCTGAGCCCCACACAGACCCGAACGCGCGTCGACGCGTTATTCCAGCAAACGCGGTGCAAACGGTTTGGGGGGAAGCGTGGCGTGAGCCAACCTCAGGGGTGGGGCCACCGTCGACTTCGTGAACATGGACTTGGGGGAGCTGGTCTGGACTCCAGCGGCCGTGGGACCAGAATAAGAGAAGATTCTCTCTACACGGCCAAGCTGATCAAGCGCTGGAAAAAGTTGGCTTCGACACATCGCCCCTCACGCCTCTTTCATTTCTAAACTTCTTCTCCCAATTCAGGTCAGTCAAAGGAAGTGCAGGGGCGGCAGTTTAGATGGGAAATCGTTTCAGCCCAGACATCCTGACTAGTAACTACACGGAAGCTGCCACGGGGACTCTCGGACTGTGACAAACACGGTGTGTGTCAGATCCGTAGAGAGACTTCCGCCAAGGTGGTCGTGTCCTCATCTTCAATCGTTTGCTCCTCAGTTTTCCCCACGGTGCGTGTGTGACTTTGGTCAGGGACTCAGAAGGTATCAATAAGCAGGAAGGAGTCTCTGGACAGTGGGAGAGAACGGCGCTGGTCACTGCCGGTGCGGTTAGGACACACGTGGGCACGCGGCACTGACCCAAGTCAGAGGTTCCGCGGCTGAACGTGAACAGGTGGACAGATGAGGCTTCTTCAACAGCAGCCGTGCTGACCCCTGCCGGTTCCCAGAAGGAAAGCGTTTGCTTCGAAAGACTATTTTACCTGGTTGCACCCCAAGAAGACATCAGCAGCTCCCTTTGGACCCCAGGAACCTGAGCCTTCATCAGCCTGCGGAGTGGAGGGTCCCAAGGGGTGTCTCAGGAGCAGGGAGAAAATGCCCCCCAGCAGGTGCCCCATGTGGCCCCCGGCACCGCTCTGGGTCAGCACATCGAAGAGACATTCAGTCAACAAACGTCTTCTCAGCACCCACCGCGTGCCAGTCTCCATGCTCAGCATCAGCAACACAAAGGTCGGGGTGAGGAAGACAGTCCATTTAAAGATGAGAAGGCTCTCTGAGGGGACGTTCTTGCAGAGAGAGAGAGAGAAAAAAGAACGAGTTAAAAAAGGAAGAGATGGAAGGAGGGATGGAGGGTGAGAGAGGGAGAAAAGGAAGGAGGGAGGAAGCCCAGCCCTAGAATTCCCAGCCCCACGCACGGCGCGGGCGGGGGCCTTGTGTGTTGAAGGGTGGCTTGTCACTTCTCTCCCCAGACGAAGACCACCTGGTACCTTTGTCTTCCTCTCACCCAGAGGCTAGAACAGCAGCATCTTGCATCCCATTTAATCAATGTTTGCTGAACGAATGAATTCATTCATGGACATTTTCAGTCATCTGGAAGAACAGACCAAGTAATTCAACATAGGAGATGCTATTGATGTCACCTTCCCCTGCTCTCTCTACCCTGCAAAACACAAGTATGCACCAACACGCACACGAGCATGCACACGCACACATGCACACAAGCATGCATGTGCACGTATGCATACCGGCATGCATATGCACACATGCATACAGGCATTCACATGCATACAGGCATGCACACATGTGCGCATGCACATGCATATGCACATGCACACTCTTGTGCATGCATGCACGCATACACAGGCATGCATATGCACGCTCACGTGCACGCATGCATGAACACACAGGCGTGTGCACACTCACATGCACACATACATGAACACACAGGCATGCACATGCATGCATATATATATGCATGCATACACAGGCATGCATGTGCGCACCCATGTACGTGCAGGTGTGCACATGCATGGACACACGTGCACATAGGCATGCACATACACACACAGACATGCACACGTGCCTCATCACTGACACAAACAAAACCCTTACGATACACATTAGGACACAGTGCTTACAGCTAGATGGTTGCCTGGCAACACGGTGGGGCAGTGTTAGGTGCCCTCATGTGTTTGGACCCCACAGGCAGACCCGGGTGGCACCAGGCACAGAAGCTGCCCTGCGTCTTGCTCAGCTCCCCCCATGCCCCCCACACGGCCCAGTGACCCTGAGGATGTGGCTCCACCTGTGGATGTCTGTGTCCTCACTGCAAACGGGGGCCGACTGTGAGATGCTGCAGAGAGCCCGGCCTCGGTGAACACCTCAAGTCACAGCTCCGGGCACGTGTGTGTCTCAGAACCCAGAGGCGCCCGCCATCCATCTACTCCAAGTCCTTAACGGAAGCGTGACCAGCCCCTCCCCCAGCGGCGCCCTTCAGCCGTGATGTGTGGGGGGAGAGCAGCTTGCTCGCCCAGCACATGCCAGAAGCCCTCGGCGTCCAGCTGGGCACTGGGCCAGCCCCTGCCATCGGGAGCTCCCAGGCTGGGAGGGACAGCAGAAGCCGGCCGCAGTGCGGGCTGTGCAGGGGCTCAGGGACCTAGGAGGCACCTGGATGAGGAGCTGTCGGGGCCGAAGGCTTGCGTGGGACCCAGTCAGGCAGACACAGTGGGGACAACGCTCCAGGCAGAAGGAGCAGCTCCTGAAAAGGACCCCAGGGTGGCCAGATACTGCGCTCACTGTCTCAGGGCACAGAGCAGCGGAGCAAGGCAGCCAAATGGGCTACGGCCCCCCTGAGCCCGCAGGGGATGTGAGCCGTGGATCCAAAGGGAAGACATGTGTAGCCAGGTTAGAACGACACTTAGACTGTGCACCGGATGGCTTTGGTGACAAGAGCAGAGACCAGGACTAGTTAGATTGTGGTGACTCCGGTAGGAGCTCCAGATGGCTTGACAAGGGCTAACGCCCACTGATGCTGAGGGTCCAAGTGCGGCAGAGACGTGGCCCCGGAGCGGCCTTCCCGGGAAAGCGTCCTGGCTCAGTCAGCCGGGGCCCCTGTCAGCACCCATCCCCCGTGCGCTGGGCCTCTGCCCATCCCCCCTGTGCGCCTCGTGTAGATGCGTGGGGCCCGAGGGGGAGGGCAGTCCGCTGACCGGCCGGGGAGTTACTGCTTAACCAGGCTGTGCTCAGCATGCGCGATAAGCGGGCAGAAAGTAGCAACAGCGTTTCTTCCTCGAAAGTTAGCGATTAACTCCTGGCAAGCGTGGAGACGGCTGGGCTGAGTGGACAAAGGTCCTAGACGGTACCACTGGCCGTTCATTCAGCCGGCTCAGCCACCAGAAAGACCCAAAGGACCTCCCCGCAGTGACCTGGGGGGTACACAGCCCCCAGAGTGGCAGACATGCCTAAAGCCCCGGGGTCCACAGGCAGTCGGCCTCAGTCACGATCCCCAAGCCCAAAGGGGCCGCCTCCTGTCCTGCGTCACCCGCCACAGTGCACACGTGCCCCAAAAGGTCACCCTGAGGTCTGCGGAGAAACCCGCAGTGAACGGTGCCCTGGGCCCAGGGGGAGGCAGGCCTCCTCTGGGGAAGCTGAGAGCCCACACAAGGACGCTCTTGTTCAAGGTCACTCCTCGGGATTAAACGCTTGTCTGGTGTGGTCTTCTCCCAGGCGGCTCGGAGGCCTGCACTTCGGGCACCGTGCCAGCGGATGACGTCCCAGCAGGGGCGATGGTTCCGATACAACTCCCGGAGATGTGCACACGTGCTCACCACCAAGTGTGTTCTGTGAAAAAGGCCCAGAGCGCACTGTGAGAGGCAGGCACACGGCTCATGGCGCCCAAGGCCCTCCTGGGTGTGAGCAGCACCGGCTGGCATGCGAGAGGCCAGGCCCGGGATGAGGCACAGCCAGCCTGACCTGCCATTACCAGGGGCTGATTCTCTGGGTGTCCCACCGTCTCCCCATCTCCCTGCCTCCCCAGGCACTGGCTTTACACAGAGCACATGCATGCCACATGCATATACACACCACACACATGCACACTACACACATATACACACCACCTGCATGCAAACTACATGCATGTGCACATGCATGCTGTGTGTGGTGCATGCATATACATTGCACACTGCATGCATGTACATACCACACACATGCACAATGCATGCATATACATGCCACCTACTGTATGCATATGAACGCTGCATGCATATACATGCCTACTGCATGCATGTACACACCACACACTGCACATATATACATGCCACATACTACATGCATATGTGCGCCACACACATGCACACTACGTGCATATGCATACCACACAGATGCATACTGCACACATATACACACCACATGATATATGCATATGTACACCATACACATACCACATTCTACATGCATAGCACATGCATATACATACAAAGTGCATATACGCACCACCCCGAGACCCAGCACCCTGACCCTGAGCTTCCCAGGCCAGGAACAACCCCAGTTGGTACCAAACAACCCCAGTTGGTACGTGTGACACCCCTTCCCGGGTCCCCATCTGCTGGGTCACCCCGCCCCCCCGCGCCCCACCCTGTCCCAGACCACGGCCTTTCCTCAGGCCACAGCCTAAGTGGGTTTCCGGCTCTGAAGTCTGGCTTACATTTTTTCTACTAAATATATCATTCCTGTCTTTGTTTTTTGTTTTGTTTTGTGTTTTTTTCATGTGGTTTTTTTCCCCGATTTTCTGAATTCTTGGGTTATAGAGTCACATCTGTCATCTAGTCAACCGCCTGTGGGCCTCCCTTTTGCCAGTAGTTCCTGGACACAAAATACACGCACATGCGCAGTAACTTACACCACACAGGAGACCAGACGCACATACGCAGTGACTTACACCACACGGGAGATTCCATGCACATGCATGGTGACTTACACCACACGGGAGACCAGATGCACATGCACAGTGACTTACACCACACAGGAGACCAGACACACATGCACAGTAACTTACACTGCACAGAAGATCACACACACATGCAGTGACTTACACCGCACGGGAGACCAGATGCACGTGCACGGTGACTTACACCACACGGGAGACCAGACACACATGTGCAGTGACTTACACTGCACGGGAGACAGCTGCTTCCATGTCTGAGATAGAGACTCCCTGAGGCTAGAAAACGGGCGTGTTTTGTATCATCCTCAGGGATGCAACCCTCATAGGTAAACAATATGTGCACAGTTTTCCAACCATATCCCCTTCGATTTAGGACTTGGTCACATTAATTGACTCCAGAACTAAATATGCAGACATGTGCAAGCAAAATTATATATAGGGCTGTCTGGAAAAAATTCAGCCATAGGTGCCTCTATTTTTCATCGCACATGGCTGGATGCTTCCCAGACAGCCCTCATGTATGATCAGGGTCCATTTTACCAAAAAGAAGAAAAAAATCCCAGTTATCTCATCCAAGTGTTTTGTGTGTTTTTTTTTTAGATTTATTTTATTGTTTGAGAGAAGGTGAGAGAGAGAGGGGGGAGGGCCCAGAGCAGTCTCCATAGTTGTGCATCATTAGTGGTGACGTGGTTTCATTCCACACAGGTGGATGTGGGGCCGTGCAGGGCGGGAACTGAACTGGGGCATCCGCATGGGAGGCGAGAAGCTTTGCCAGTGATCCATCCCAGTGGTTACCAGTTCAGCATAGGGGTTTGCATGGGCCAAGGCCAGAAATCGAACCTGAGACCTAACAATTCTGAGGCAAGCGCTCAACTGCTGAGCTCTCCTGGCCTCCCTCATGGAAGTTTTGATATTGTCATTCTGGTTCTTAGGTGCCAGAGGACAAAAAAAATTTACAGATCTCCATGAGTATTTCTACATTGGAAATGCACTCCATCCACCCACAAGCTTCTACATTCCTCCTCTTACTCCCCAAGCCCTGTCTCTGTGCACCCCGGTCTGAGGGGTGCCATCTGTGTGGCCCCACATAGAACGGGGGACCACCAGCATCACGCACAAGGTTCCACAGACTCCTGTTCTCCTCATGTGAGTCCCATTGCTGATCCCACTCAACCAGGGAGAGATTGAGAGGGAGAGAGAAGATACTGCAGAAAGACTATTAATTTTACAGCCATCCAATTAAACAGGTCCTTCTGCAACTCCTAAGTTCTCATCCGGCCATCTGGGAGGGTGCGCCAAGGCGTAACCCCAAGACAAACAAGCCCAGAGCTGGTTTGCATTTTGCAAAGAGCTGCGAAATGCAACAAATCAAATGCACACTTACTGGTGTGACCGTGGGGAGGGGCAGGAGGTGGTCTGCTTCCCACTGCCCCCACCATCTGAAAATTCTGTAAGTCATCAACAGCAAAGATATTTTGAGACAATGACAACATATAGATTAAGGGCACAGGCTGGAGCCAGACCTCCCGGGTCATCTCTGTCACTTACTAACCGTGTGTGTGACCTTGTGCACAGGTGGCCGGGGTGACCTGGATTAAAAAAACGCAGCCAAGTGCATCAGGAAAGGCCAGGCTACAGGCCAGAACCCGGGACACAGGGAGTGAGGCAAGGACGGGGCTGGAGACCCCCCCTCAGGAAGCAGGCAGCTCAAGGCCCCCGTGTGGGGACAGTAGCGGCCCGGCAGGCCAGGCTGGGGAACAGGATGGGACAAGGTCCTGAGTCCATGTGCTCTTGAGATTCCCATCAGACTCTCTGATTTCAGGGAAGATTCGGTGACTCCGACCTAATTTTTCTCATTTTCTTTTTAAAAATGGAATACTTGCTGTTGTGAAGTTGCAGGTTGGTCTTTGCAGAGTTTGATTCGTATCAAAATTACACGAGTACGCAGTTCCGTGTGAAATCGTTCTACGAGACTTGTCACGAACAACAGCAGCAACGGCTCCGGTGCATTGTCCACACCCCAGGGCAGCCGCTTTCACATCCTCTGGCTGATTCTTCTCATAGTTGCATCCATGTCCCCAAATAACTTGACGCGTGCCGCGTCCTTTCAGCTCTTCCATTTTAGGCGTTACCTGCCGGCTCTCAGCCCACCCCTGTGCGCGCACACACATACAGATACACTAAGGTGACCAGGTGTCCCGCTTTTGGCGGGACAGTCCTGATTTTTAACAATTTGTCCTGAGTCCCACGGCGTTTTAAAAAAGTCCCGATTTTTGGAAAGAATGCACGACAAGCTAGGGAACGGCGGGAGATAGACCCAATTTTTAATCAAGAACCCCCTGCCCCCCGGTCAATGGTGTCCCGCTTTACCAATGTTAACATCTGGTCACCTTAAGACACACACACAGACACACATACCAACACAGACACGCACAGAATCACATAGACACACATACAGATCCACAAGACACACACATAAACAGACACAGAATCATAGAGACACACATACAAACACAGATACAGAATCTCACACACACACACACCCTTCCTTTCCACCGTCTTTCCCACGCATGACGTTGGGCTATCTGAGCACCGTTCAGGGGTTATATGATCATATCCGGGCACATGCCAGGCACAGACTGTCCACGTCACAAGACAGTTGCTTCCCTTTGCTGGCTCAATAGCTTGTTTTCCCTTTTTTTACTTACTTTACTTTTAACTCTTTTCCCTTTACTCACACCTGGGGGGTTCTTATCAACCCCCTTCCGAACTCTCTATTCTGCCCTCATCTCCGCCTCTCTGACCTGGCCGGCTATGCTTTTCTGACACCAGCGTTCGTCCCCTGACTGGGCTACGAGGGGCACTGTGCCCACGGCCTGGAGGCCCAGGATCAGCCCCGCTGCCCACACCCCCCGCCCCTGCCCACCGCCGGCGGGATGCTGACATGCGAGGAGGAGACGTGGCTGGAACCAGAGAGGCGGGATTCATTTTCAGCGCCCCCGGTTTTGAATTCCCCGACCCGAGCTCTGCATCGATCTGAAGGGGTCTCGTGGGAGCGGGCTCTGTCTGCGGGAGCAGAGCCGCTGGCAGGAGGTGTGGGCGCGGCCACGTGCCGACCTTGCGTCTTTGCCCTTGACCACCACCTGTTGTTGCCGGAGGTCCCCTCAGCCAGACTCCCCACGGGATCCTGCTACATGTCTCCTTTCGGGGGGATGGGGGGCAGCCTAACGAAGAGCTCAGGGGACCCCTTCTCTGTGCCTTGTGACCCACGTCTTCTTGGCAAGCATGTTCACACTCATGACTCAACGGCACACTGCTGGTGTCCTGATTCCGCAGCCCTGGCCCTGGGGAAGCCGCGGGGTAGTGAGGGTGTCCTGCTCAGGGCTGGCCCCCCGGCCCACGTCCCGACCTGCTGGCCTTGGGAAGAGCCCTGGCTGAGCAGGAAGCCTGGACCCCACCTACCCGCGGGCAAGGTGCTGAGCCGCTCATCAGCACCTTCCGATCCGCCAGCTGGGGAGGCCCCCGCCGGCCGCGAAGAACTATCACGATATTTACAGTTAATAAATACAGGGCTTCTGTCCCCACTGATATGAATGATTCAGTAGCCTGGACCCTTTCCCACCAGAAAACAATTTAAGACACTGAATAAAAGATGAGATTCCTTTTAAATGCCCATCTGGGTTCTCAGGGAAGGGGAGCTCCCCCAAGGCCAACGTGGCCACGAAACCCAAAACCAGGCTGAGACATGTGCGAGCCCGACAGTGACAACGCAGGCGACAGGAGCGAGGGGCCATGTCAGTCACCCGGCGGAGCCCCGTGGGGACACTGAGAAGCTAGGACTTGCACCAGCCCGGGCAGCCGACAGAGCACCCTCCCGTCTCCGATTGGGTTTAAGCACAAAGACCCCGCTGGGAATTCACAACACAGGCCAGATCTCTCGGAAGCTGGGAGATTGGGGCACCTCGGATCACCCAGAAAACGGACGCACAGCCTCTCCGGAGCAGCCTGATTCTCAAACCCCAGTTCAGACCAGCATGTGGATGAAGAAACCACCATCCATGCGAGTCCACGGGCAAAACTAACAGCAGGATTCGATTCTTAAGAACCTCTGGGGGAACCCAGGATGGCTCAGTGGGTTAAGCACTCACTTTGCAGCCCCGGGGACCGAGGATCGAGTCCCGGCCCCGGCCCGTGTGGACCCACATGCTGAACTGGGGTGAGCTTCCCATGCAGGAGGCCCCCAGTTCAGTTCAAAAAATAAAAATAAAAGAATAACCCACTGTGATGGACCGACAGGTCATCCAGACGGAAAATCAGCAAGGAAGCTCTGGACCTGAGTTATGCGTCAGAGCAGACGGGTTTCACAGGCACGTGCACAACCTTCCATCGCGGAGCGGCAGGGCACGCCCTCCATGCGGGCCTCGCGCTCTCCAGGAAGGACCAGCCGCCACGACAAGTCCACACATGGAAGAGTCAGGTGCTATCCAGCATCTGGCCACAGTGGCGTGACACGAGACATCAGTGACGAAAGGAAAACTGGAAATTTCACAACCGAGCAAAGATGAAGACAACACCCCGCTGAGCAGCCAGCGGGGCCAAAGAAGAAATCAAAAGTGAGGTCTAACAATGTCTGGAGACAAAAACAGAAATACAACTTACCAACCTCACGGAAGGCAGCAGAAGCAGTTTCAAGGGGGCAATTCTCGCAAGAAATGCTGGTGTGAAGACACAGATCTCAGGTGACAGAACTTTACACCTCAGGGGACTAAAGAGAAGAACAAACAAGGCCCTAAGTGAGTAGAAGGAAAGAAGTAGCAAAGATCAGACGACAAATAAGTGACGTCGAGACTGAAAAGATGAACGAAATTGAGAGCTGCTTTCATGAACAGATATAAAATTGACAAACCGTTAGCCAGATGTATGAAGCAAAAAGAGTCACATAAATTAAATCAGAAATGTAAGAGGAGACACTGCTCGATAACACAGAAATGCCAAGGATTATAAGAGACTGTTATGAACAATTATGCGCAAATGAATCAGACAAGCTACGAGAGATGCATGAACTCCTAGAAACCCACAACCTCCCAGGACTGGATCAGGAGGAAAATCTGTACACACCAACTACTAGAAAGGAAATTGAGTCAGACATCATAAACTTCCCAGACCAGAAGATATTCGCAAATCACATATCTGATGAGAAGTTATTAATAATATCCAGAATACATAAATAACTCCTGCAACTCAACAATGAATAAAATAACCTTATTAAAATATGAGCGAACGGGGAAGCCGGGATGGCTCAGTGGGTTAAGGGCTCACTTTGCAGCCCCAGGAACCGAGGATCGAATCCCGGCCCCGGCCCGTGTGGACCCATATGCTGAGCTGGGGAGTGCCCCCAGTTCAGTTCTCACCAGGGTGAGACCCCAGCCCAGTTCCTGCCCTGTGCAGCCCCACACCCACCTGTGGGATGAAATCATGTAGAAAAACCAATGATGAGCAACTATGGAGACTGTTCTGGACCCTCCCCCTTCTCTCTGTCTCTGTCTGCCAAAATCAATAAAAATAAATTAAAAAAAAAAAAGATGTGTTTTTAAAATATGAGCGAAGTTGTATAGACATTTCTCCATAGATGATATCGAAAGAGCCAACAAGCATATAAAAAATACTCTCAACATCATTAATCGTCTCAGAAATGCAAATCAAAACCCCAATGAAAGAACACTTTACACTCATTAATATGGCTATTACCAAAAATTTTAGGAGGAAGGGAGGGAGGGAGGAAGGATGGAAGGAAGGATGGAGGGAAGGATGGAAAGATGGAAGGAAGGAAGGACGGGAGGGAGGAAATAAATGGTAGCAAGCTCGTGGAGACCCGGAACCCCGAGTGCTGCGGGTGGAATTGTAAAACGGTGCAGGCCCTATGGCGGTTTCTCAAAAGATTAAAAATAGGACTGCCATCAGATCCAGCGGTCCCACTTCTGGGCATTCGTCCCCCAAAAATCAAAGGAAGGTCTCAAAGCGATGAGTGCACGTCCAAGCTCTGGGAAGCTGTCTCCGAATGACGACGAGAATAACTCAGCTTGGCAGAGGGTCCGGCTTAGGCTTACATGACATATGGCCCTTTTGGACACAAGCCACACCGTCCCCACCCAGGAGGCCGCTCCTCATGCCTCTGAGCTGCTTACCTGGAAGCCCCCTCCCTCCTCACCAGAGACCTGGGACAAAACATGACATGTGAGTATCGATAGCAAAGAAAGGGGTAGGGAGAGAAGACGGAAATAGCTGTTGTCTGCCCATGCCAGGCCCCTCAGAGACTGAGCCCGCAGGGCGCCCGCCTCACTTCCGAGTGAGCCCGCGTCCTCTCCCGGGTGACATCTGTTCTCCGGGCCCCTTGCCGCTCTTCTGCCGGCTGTGCGGGAGCTTCGTGTCTCTGAACACACAGCTCTGTGCCCCGCCTCTGGCCCCAATATGTCTGAGGGCTTCCAAGCCCAGTTCCGAGCCGGGGGCGACCACAGATGGGCGGGAGCGGGGAGCCCACAGCCCAGGCTGGACGCCGGAGCCCCTGCATGGGGAGGGATGGCAGGGACAGCAGGGAGGCCCCGGGAGGATGCGGTCCCCTCAAGCTGAAGAACAAGCTCCCCTTAGAACCCCAAAGGCCGTGATTCCCCTGCCTCCACCTCTGATCCGGCCCCGAGGCCGCAGATTCGGAGCATTCAGGGGTGTTGTCTCTCCAATGATCCTTCGCTTTTACTATGTTGCCTACGTCTCTGTCATGTACTCCTTTTGGTTCCGTCTTTATCCATATCTGCTACCACGTCATCTTTCGCTTCCTTTTTTTTATAGCGGGGACTAGAAGTGACAGGCTCCACAGGATGGTGGCTCTAAGGTGTCTCAGGGGACGTCTCGTGCAAGGGGCCGGGAGAGGGGCCCGGGGCCAGACCTCAAGCCCCGTCACCACCGCTGGCTGTAGTTGGGGTGCGAAAGTGGCCGCGGACAACGCGCACGCAAGCAAGCCGGTCCGGCTTCCAGCAAAACGTGACGCACAGAGACAGCCGCTGCCAGGCCTGACCTGGGCGCTGTGTGTCGTTGGCCAGGCCCGGCCTCGGGCCCCGAGCCCGGAGGCCCCGCACCGCCAGCCGCTCAAACCAACACGCACGCCTGTCGCCGACCTCCTGAGACTTCTACGGAACCTCTCAGCCCACGCGTGGGTCTCGTAAGCCTTCAGCCGTCGCCCGGAACCCGACAGTCAGAGCATGGCCTGGCCCATGTCGCTCTCGCTGTGACAGCCCAGACCCCGCCCAGGGCCTGGTCCTCCCTCCACCCAGCGCCCAGAGTGTGGGTCTTATTTCTGCACAAAGTGCTAACGGGAGCAGAAAAGGCCACAGCAGTAAAAAGCGATCCGTGGTCACACGCAAGAAACCACAAAGGTGACACGTGAGCTGGGACGTTTACAGGCCGAGAAGGAAAAAGAGTAAATTCCTGGCGAAAGAAGTGACTGATACTGGCATAATCAGACTTTGATTTTAGGAAGATAAACAGCCTCCACGCGGAAGGACAGAAGAAGATGGGACCAGAGACAAGGGGACAAGGCAACGAGGCCACTACAAGAGCCGGGCAAGGTGGGGGTGACCCCCCGAAAGGACGGGCCGTCAAGCTTGTGTGAGGCACTCCACGTGTGTCTCCCGGACTCTGTTTGAGTCACCCCCAAATCCACGCCTTGGCATCGTAACCCCTCGTACACATGTGGCTCTTACATGGCCGGGTCCAGGGAAGGTAATCAGGCCACGCGGAGTGTCCCTTGTCACCAGATCGGCACGTGAGAAGGTGACAAGTCACGAGGTCGGCTGTCTACACCAGGGTGAGTCCTCCCACCACCAGACACCCGTCTTCTGGGACCTTGAGCTTGGACTTCTCAGGCTCCAATACAGAGAAATCAATGCCCGTAGTTTAATCTGCTCAGTCCACAGTGTTTTGTGACAGCAGCCCAAGCTAAGCCAGTTGGGAAGTCATTAAATATGAACATTTATATTAAAGGAATTGAGTGATTGGCTAAACAGAGGGTGACGAGGGAGAAGATGATAATAATAGTTAGGGTAAAAAACAGGTTAGGTGACGCCGGGATGGCTCAGCGGGTTGAGCACTCGCTTTGCAGCCCCAGAGCCCGAGGATCGAATCCCAGCGTGTGTGGACCCATATGCTGAACTGGGGTGCGCTTCCCATGACAGGGGGGCCCCCAGCCCATTTTCCTCCCTGCACGGCCCCCGCCCACCTGTGTGGAATGAAACCAGGTTGAAAACTGATGACGTACAACTATGGAGACGGCTCTGGGCCCTCCCCCTTCTCTCTGTTTCTGTCAAAAACAATAAAGCAAATCTTTAAATAAAAAAAAAGAAAAGCTATTCAAACTCATTCAGTGCAGGTGTTTCTGGAGGCCACCAGGGCTGGGGGAGGCGGGTAGCTAGCTGGGTGGTGTTTCCGCAGCCGTGCGTAAGGACACGCCAGCGTTAAGAACAAAACCTGAGGCGGCTTCTGCACACACTGAGTGGCGTTCTTGAAAAGGAGAGGGAAGAGACGGAACAGGACGTGTAGGAGAGAAAACAAGCGAGGCAGCGGGAGTCGTGGCCATGAGGCTCGGAAACGGAGACGCAGGGAAGGCCGGCAACAAAACAGCTATTTTTAAAGCAACCTGTGACTCATGAGCCCCCGATGCTGTGGTTGGAGTTTATTCAAATCGGTCTTTTGTTGCTGTTCAGGCTGGACGGCGTGAGTTCTCGAATAAACACAGGGTCATGGGAGCATGTTCATCGCCCGCGCCTGCAGGAGAGAGAAGCCCCACGCGGGGCCCAGCATGAGGGGCGAACCCCTGTGAGCGGCAGCCGTGGGCTCCCTGCCTCCTGGCCGCACGTCCACAGGGGCAATCCGGTCTTGTCTTCTCCGATGCTCCGTATCCGCCACCAGGCTCCTAAGTGCCACAAGTGACTCCTGTTCTCCAGAACCGCTCAGGGCCCCCTGGGGCCTGACCTGTGACCCTGACCCCACCCCCAGGGCTCCTCCGCGTGCCCTTGGCCACCAGCAGCTAATTGCAGTCTGTCGCCTGCGGCTTCTCCGGACACCCCTTCTCCCTCACAGAGGCCTCCCAGCTGCAGTCACCGGGGCAGCACGGTGCCTGCCACCCCTGGCACTGCCCTGGGACAGACACCCATGTGTCCTCAGTGCTGGTGGCATGGCTGTCCCAAGGGGCTCCTTCTGCGTATGTGACCCTGCTCCGCACGACTAAGATCCCCAGCCAAAGCGCACGGGGTGGGTGTGAGCTGCAGATCTAGGCGGACAGGCCCCAGGCTGGCTGTGGCCAGTGGCAGTGGGGGGAGCAAAGCTCTGCCCCAGCAGGGCGAGGAGGTGGGGCGGGCCGGGCAGCTCTCTCTAGGAAGCGTAGACAGCAGGAGGAGGAACACGCCAGCAAGTGTTCAAGTCATCGTCACAGCAGAGCTTCAGACAAGCCCCAGAATCCCTGCAGCTCCCAGGCACAGAGCTGTCCTGTTCCGGGGGCAGCCTGGATCCAGGGCAGCCTCCCAAGCCTGGTTTCTCAGGGGCAGGTCTCACTGAACGTCTGTTCTCCACAGAAAGCCTGTGTGTGCAGTCTGCTGTCTCCCACATGTGTCTGTGCAAGGCTCGGGGGACCCCACGTGAGTGTGAATTCCATAAAACCAAAGAGCAGACACACGAGTCACCGGCATCAGACCCTGGTCCCTGACCATCTGCAGCATTTGTGGCCTGAAGCATGCCATTTGGCACTTAGACAGAATGTCTTCTCAAGGTCACTCGCTCATTGTGCACACGGTTTAATTTGGCTTCCCAACACATGACACACTTCCTCAGGGCAGGACTCACGGCTCCTGTTTCTTTTTTTGTCCCTCATGCCCTGTATAATTTCAAATAAGTTACTAGCCTTTCCAAGTACCAGTACTCCCGTTTTCAAGATTGTCATAACAACAGCACCTACTTTAAAGGTAAATTATGAAGAATACGTGAGAAGATGTCTGTAAAGCACTTGGACATATTAATAGTTCCGGGCACGTGAGTGCTCAGTAAGTGCCTGTGGACGTAGCAATGGCAGTGGTGGTAAGGGGGGTTGGGCGATGGTGGTGATGATGGTGATGGTGGTGATGATGGTGATGGTGGTGGTGGTGATGGTGATAGTTGTGGTGATGGTGATGATGGTGATGGTGGTGATGATGATGGTGATGGTGGTGATGGTGTTGGTGATGATGGTGATGATGGTGATGGTGGTGATGATGATGGTGATGATGGTGATGGTGGTGATGATGGTGATGATGGTGATGGTGATGGTGGTGATGATGATGGTGATGGTGGTGATGATGATGATGATGGTGATGATGGTGATGGTGGTGATGATGATGGTGATGATGGTGATGGTGGTGATGATGATGATGATGATGGTGATGATGGTG
>PVKE010018794.1:0-29144 GCA_004027555.1 Craseonycteris thonglongyai
CACGATGGCTCTAGTTCAAGCTTGTCCAACCTGCAGCCCACCAGCTACATACACGCAGACCAGGATGGCTTTGGATGCGGACAAACACAAATGAAACTTTCTTAAAACATTATGAGATTTTTTTGCAATTAAAAAAAAATTCGGGGAAAGCCGGGACGGCTCAGCGGGTTGAGCGCTCGCTTTGAGGCCATGAGGACCGGGGATCGAATCCCGGCTCCGGCCCAGGCAGGACCCACATGCTGAACTGGGGAGTTCCCACAGTTCGGTTCTCTAACTGTCTCTGTCTCTGTCTCTCTCTCTATCTGTCAAAAGTAAAATAGAAATAAATATTCACTGAAGACAAAAAGATAATTTCTCTCTATAAATGTGAAAAGATAAAAAAAAAAAAAAATTCATCATCTATCATTAGTGTTTGTGTATTTTATGTGGGGCCCAAGACAGTTCTTCCAATGTGGCCCAGGGAAGCCAAAGGGTTGGACACCCCTGCTCTAGTCTGTGTTTTGAGAAGAAACCAAAGGCTATGAGTGCCAAACTAGTCAGCTCTGAAAACCTTTTCCACATCCCTGGAAAGGAGGTTAATGGTAAGAAACAGAGGAGTAGTTAAGGTCATGAGCTCTGGAACCCAACAGTCCTGGATCTGGTGACACAGTAAGTGTGTTACTTAACCTCTCTAAATCTCAGAATCATATTATGAGATTGGATATAATAACAGGATTGTTGTGAGGCGTCAATAAAATGATATGCGTCAATAACTGATAAAGTGGGGCAATCAAGTGTATGTGATGGAAAGTGAGCTGATTCTGGGTGGTGAGCACATAATGCGATGTATAGACTATGTAATGTAGAATTGTACACCTGGAAACAATGTAATTGATATCAATTAATGTCACCCCAATAAATTTAACAACAGCAACAAAAAATAACTGATAAAGTGCCTTGAACACAGGAAGTCCAATTGATAACAGCTACTATTAAAGTGAAGACACGCCCCCTCCTTGTCCCTGACTTCCATGAGGTAGACACATGCGCCTGGAAGACTGTCACCTAGGACTCTACTTCAGGTGTGCTGTTCACACACACACACATATACACACAGGGACACACGTGCACACACGCACACATACCCCCACACACAAAAAGTGGCAGGCACTCTGCTCATCTGGGAAACACACCTACAAGGGGATGGGGAGTCCACTTCCATGCTAAGGGTGGTCACAGCAGGAAAGAAAAAAGTCAGAGTTACACCCCCTCTCTGAGGCCCGCAGGTCTTCAGAACTTAACAGCTTGACAAGCTACATATAAATGTTGCCTTATCTGTGAATATGTAATCAGCTCTACAATAATGTTTCATAATTACCTGTACACATTAATCTACATCTGAAAAGAAGGGAAAAGCAAAAGGATTTTGCCATTCACTTTGTTTTAATATTAGACAATTTTTTATCCAGCATTTCACTGATTCAGCAGCTAGAGATGGGACACCTAAACCAGGCCTGGGGGAAATGCATGGGAGGACAGACAGCCTTGGGGAAAGCTGGGCTCTAGCTGCGGGGATAGGGATCTCTAAGGCAAGCGAGCAAATGTTAACACCGGCTGCAAACTGATGGCATGAAACTCAGGGGAGGGAGGGGGGATTCCCGGGATTCCCAGAAGCCTTCCCGGAGGTAGTGACATCAAACAGGGTCTTGGGGCCGGGAGGATGAACTCCAGAAGCAAAAAGCACATTGTGAGCCCAGCAGAATGAGGAGGAGCTCAGTGATTTCCTCTCCTCAAGTATTACCTGCGAGTTTTCTTGCTTTGCAAATGCCATGCCCACTTCTAGTTCTTATCTTTCTCTTCATGGAGGGGTGGAGGGGGGTAGATTCCTAGATATCTAACTATTGGAAATACCAAGGATCCTTTCTCTGATCCTATAGTCTGACTGGTGACCAAAGCAGTGACACCTCACATCCTAAAATTTTCTGAACCCCCAAACCTCCCATTTTTGCTCTCTGATAAAATTTGTGCTTTAAAAATCATCTTAGAAATGTATAGGACTTAAGCACTAATTTTATTTTAAACAGATAGGGTCTTCCTTTAAAACCAGGATTATAATGAAAAGAGACACAACCAGATTATATTTTGCATTGTCTGAAGCTTATGAGAGCATTATTTGGGCATCTCCAGGATGCAAGGGATAGTGTGTCCTTATACAGTACAAATGTTAAAATAAGAGGTACCAGGACTCATACGAAGGCAAACAAACTCAAGTTCTCAGTGGCAGATTTTGTTCTTTTGTTTAACATCTATTGTCCTTTATTTGCACTGTCTCAGTAAACTGTTCAAGATCCTATAAAATAGGTATTATTGTTGCCTCTTGTTTTATATAGGGAAACAGGTTCATTTTATTCTGTGACTTCAAATTTTCAAACAGACAGCTGCTGACCATATTATGCCACATTTCACAACTGATACCAGTTTTGGGGGGGGCATTGCACAAGCCAAAGCATGTTAACTCACATGCACATTGGCCAGAAAAACTTTACTCTTAAAAAAGAATATCCAGAGATTTAGGTAAAGAATGATAACAAAAGTACCCCTTTTCCCCTTCAAAACTGTCTCTATGTGCAACAGGTGAGAACATGGCTGAGCACCCCAGGACTGAGGATTGAATCCCTGCCCTGGCCCATGTGGACCCATGTGCTGAACAGGGGTGTGCTTCTCATGCAGGAGGCCCCCAGTTCGGTTTTGGCCCCCCTACCCCCCCTGGTTTGACTCCTGGATTGAGGGGGCTTGCCTCCCATGGGGGAGGCCCCTGCCCACCTGTGTGGAATGAAACCATGTAGAAAACTGATGATGTGCAACTATGGAGACTGCTCTGTGCCCTCCCCCTTCTCTCTGTCTCTCTCTGTCTCTGTCTCTCTCAAAAACAATAAAATAAGGGGAGGCCGGGATGGCTCCGTGGGTTAAGCGCTCACTTTGCAGCCCAGGGGACTGGGGATCGAGTCCCGGCCCGGGCCCGTGTGGACCCATATGCTGAACTGGGGAGTGCCCCCGGTTCGGTTCTCACTGGGGTGGGGCCCCAGCCCAGTTCCTACCCTGTGCAGCCCCACTCCCACCTGTGGAACGAAACTATGTGGAAAAACCAATGATGTGCAACTATGGAGACTGTTCTGGGCCCTCCCCCTTCTCTCTGTCTCTGTATCTCTCTCTCTCTCTCTCTCTCTGTCAAAAACAATAAAAATAAATCTTTTTTAAAAAAGAAAAAACAATAAAATAAATCTTTTACTAGAACATAGCTCAGCAAACTTTTTCTGAAAGGGCCAGATAGCAAATACTTCAGACTTTGTGAGCTGAATGACAAACGTGGGGATATTACAATACATAGGGACATGTACAACGAGAGATCATGCAAATTCCCACACAT
Organism: Craseonycteris thonglongyai; assembly: GCA_004027555.1. NCBI lineage: Eukaryota > Metazoa > Chordata > Mammalia > Chiroptera > Craseonycteridae > Craseonycteris > Craseonycteris thonglongyai. The sequence goes on from PVKE010018794.1 coordinate 3,407, forward strand.
TTTGTATTGATAAAGTTCAAAATTAAATTGAGTACAATTTTTTGGTCGTACTGTAGTACTCATGAAAAGAATGGCATTTTATTTTTTTTTTTGGGGGGGGGACAGCATTTTGCTTGATCAGAGTTCAAGAATAATGTTCCCCATCATCAAATCATTCATCTGAAGAAAACAAAATTCTTAGTTTGAGGGCTATACAAAAATAGGGGCAGGCAGGAATTGGTCCTTGGACCCTGATTTAAAACTTCTCTAAGGGTTGAGCCTATAGGGATTCCTATACCCTGGAGATCCAGAGTTTCACAAGCACAGGACCCAACTCACAGAGAAGTACCATGAACACAATCATGGCAACAGGGCAAAACATTAGGCCTCAGGTCCTTGGCTTTAACTCACAGACAGGTGGACCAGCCCTGGTTATTATTCAGAGACATCAGTAAGTAGAAAGCCTCCGGCTTCCGTGACCTGCACCCCACCCCCACCCCCACATTCTCTTTTTAAAAAAATATCACCTGTTAACTTGGGAGATTTGAAGTCGTCCCCACACCTACAAGTGTGTGTTGCATTAAAGAAAAGTCAGTTTGGTGTGAATCACGAAAAGCAATATTATATTCTCTTCTGTTTGTTGCATTGTTTAAAATCTCAATTTCTCTTACTTTACTTATTCTCCCTATCCTGACACCAATACATTTCATTTTTGGTAAACAGATCAGTTTTGTGTTCTAAGTATATGTAGCAGTTCATCGTCCTTTTAAATACAAAACCCAGAAACTCCATCTTTTGTGGGCTCCTTGCTTTGTGTGACCACAGGGAAGGGGGTGGGGGAGGAGAGGGAGAGAGGTGAGGAGGGAGGTTATTGGCTCACAAAAGTCCAGACAGTATTTGACTAAAGTGCAGAGCCGGGGAGCAGGGTGGAAGAAATGAATCAGAAATCCCACACAAACACGGGAGGGTTATTTTTCTCTCAGAAGATTAAGGATTGTAGGTTTTCATGCTTACTCAGATGGAACAAGAAAAGGTTTTAGCCTCTTGCCTCATTCACTTGGGGTCTGAATGAAATAAAAGTTGAGCACATTCAAAACATCCATTATAACTTTCTTCTTCCCTTTAAGATGGCGAGAACAACATCTGGTGAAAGACTCGGGGTTACATTCGACTCAATAATAATCACAGGGAAGAAAAATTGAAAGCATGCCAAAGACAGAAAGGGGGACGGAACTCGTGCAGCTTTCTTCCACTTTTCACGGGACAGGCATCCTAGGTAAAGCTGCTTTGTCCTTGTAAAGTCTACTCCAGTTCTAGCATCCAGCGGGACCCACAGATTCTGGCTGTTCAGAATGAATAGAGAAACGTACACAGCTATTTTATAGAAGTGTCCAAAGGCGCATGAGCTGTTTCTTTTGAGGAGAGGAACCAGATTTTCCAAATTAGTCCAACTTGTAGTTGATGGGCTGAACCTCCATTTATCTGCATCTATAACAAACCAGGGCTCCTGATGACTAATAATGCCTTCAGGAAGTAGTTAAACACCACTATGTTGTACACTGGTAGTGCACAAGATAAAAAGCAAGGGAAATAGGCAAATGAGGAAAAGGAGGAAGTTAAGGCAGTAATTTTAACAATAAAATGAAAAGTGTTTCAAGCGTTCAAAGTATAACAGGGGTTCAGATCAGCCTCAGCAGCTTTCCATTCTACAGAGACAAGTCTGTTAATTCCCCTGATAGAGCCTACTCTCAGAGTAAGTGAAATTTCTTAAAGATGTTATCTTCTCTACCCATCCCTACTGTGTAGTATGTCACTGGGATTACAAGATTTTAAAAATTAATCTCCATCTCTCATCACAATGATGGGGCAGAACAGGAGATACTATGTGAGGCAGGAACAGAAACAAAGGATTGATTTTAACAGCCATGGTTGTAGGGAGTCATGGTTTTTGGAAGTGATCTTTTTGTTGAGCCCAGTGCTATACCTGGCATAGAATAGATGCTAATTAAATATAGAAATGAGTAAATAAATGAATGCAAAAACCAAGTATCTTAAATTCCCCTTTCTGAATCATGTGACACTGATAATAAAATTAATTACTGTAAAGCACTTTAAAAATTAGAAGAGCAAGTGAATGGTTCTTTATTCCCTATCACAGCCTAACACAGTGTAAGTGTTTCATTATTTCAATGGAGTCATCAGTAAGTTTTATGTCAATGCTTTCAGGCATTCTTCCTTTTGTTTTTAAAGCATACGAGAATGTCATTTATTCTGCTGCTAGGCTTTCTATTTAAATGACAAAATTAAAGCTGCCCAAGACATGTAACTTTTCCATCCACATTTACTTTTCTTTATATAATACAGCTTGCCAATATCTGGCCTATATTAACAAAGTACAACAAACCCACGCTCCTTCTTCCCCTCCTAGGGAAGCTCATTCCAGGCTCTCTCGCAGGCATCGCCCAGCCATGGTTGCCCTGGTCCTTCCCACTGAGGCTCCAGGCTATGGCGTCTGCCCCTTGGCTTCCCATCTCAGACTGCTTTCCTGCCCCCGGGCCTCTGGGGCCTGTGAGTGGCACCCTCCTGCAGGCCACTGCTCAGAGGCACATGGTCCCCAAGTCTTGCCCCATCTCCACACAGGGATGAAACCATCTTGCCCCTCCTCTGGGGCCTCGTGTGGCCTGTCCTAAGAAAGACAAAGGGGAAGTGCTTCAAGTGGTAATCCCAGCTTCTACCTAAGAAAGAGGTCAGCAGTGCAGCCTAACAGACACAGCCCGTGCCTGGGCTGTCCCCAGTAAGACCCGCCTGCCACCGAGCCTGCCACTGCAGTCCGTGGTGGACATCGGTTGTACCACTCCTGCTAGTTAACTTTTGAAAGGCAAATCCAGATACTGAATGGACACCTCAACCCAGGAACCTGAGGCCTCCACTGTCCCTTGACAGCCACAGCTACAGTGACGAGACCTTGGAAAGGTGGGGTCCAACAGCACTCTCTCCCCTGCCGCCGTCTGGCCAGCGGCTGGTCTGGCAACAACACGAACACTATTAACCCAGCACTGATGGGGAGGTAGCACGTGGGACAGCCATTCATGTGAAACACTCAAGTACAGGCTGACAGTGATCCAGGATGCAGTGCCCTTCCTTCTCCCTTCTTCCTAAAATTTATTAACAGATGAAAATTATACTTTGTTCATGGACAGAAAAAGAAAAAGGATCTCTTCCATGACTCTTGGCGACTCACCATGGAGCCAGTGGCATTTTCTTTGGTCCCCTGTGGAGGGGAGGAGAGGAGTGAGGATGTCTCTTCTGGTTTCTCTTTCCCCTCCTCCCACTGATGTACATTTCCAAAGCCCATCAATCTCTGAAGATACTCAGCCCCAAACAGACCCTTGTGTCCAAAGGCACACATCTTACTGGCCAGATGGATCTAAGCCTCAGAGAAACATGTATGGCAAGTAACTCCAACCACCACTCCCTGTGTCTTTTCCTAAAGCACAACTGATACTCAAGCAGATGGCTGACAAAGGAGTCCAATCTAAAAGGCCATTGAAGAAAGGCTTAGTAAATGACCTATACGCCTTTTGGCTAAGATCACATATGTATTCTCTCCATATAAACACCTGAGTACCTTTGTTGGTCATCAACGAAGTGTAAGGCCCTCAAAGACACTCTCCCCATCCTTTACGGTACATGTTTTTTAAAAGAAAAATCAGTCCAGAACATTCTTTTCAGTGTTCGTTCTTTTCAGCTTAAGATGAGAGAAAACCTTTTAATGCAGTTCTTCATCCTGAGCTACAGGAAGAAGACAATTGGATGGTCTTCACTGTTAGGCTTTCTCTGGCTCTAATGGCAAGGCTCCATAGAACTTCTAGAACATAATTATGCAGAAAGAAGTTTTCAGCACAACAGCTGTCTTGGATATTTCAAAATTGCTACTTAAATTAAGTATTGAAATGGACCCAATAGTTTTGGGAAATACCATATTTTTCCCTGTAGAAGATGATACTTTAGATTAAAGCTGTTAAGACTAAAAATTGAGGGTCGTCTTATACATAGGAGTAACCCGTGTATTGATTTCTTAATGTTGGGTTAGAAAAGTAGGGGTAGGCGCATTCTTCGGCCCAGACCTTTTCCCTCGGACCGAAGGATGTCGCCTGGGAGCCCCCCACCCCCAATAAAGGCTCTCATTTGATTAGCCAAAAAAAAAAAAAAGAAAAGTAGGGGTTGTCTTATACTTGGGGGCATTTTATAAGTGAAAAAATATGGTACTCATTATAAAACATGAAAAGCAGTATAATGGGATCTATAATATTAATATTAACATCCTCTGTAAATAAAAACCAGAAGATATTGTTTCCTGTGAGATCTACTGTAAGGTAAAAAAAGGACAATATTCTTCAGTGAGAATTTATTACATGTTTGCTGTGGGAGAGAGAACTGGGTATATTTTTATGCTCAGATCTCTTACTTGTCTGGTTCAAAGAAAACAGCTCATTGCTAGATGGCCTACATTGGGGACTTTCTGGATCCTAAGTCTGACCTGAAGGAGGTTTGGTTTCAGAAGACAAGGTGTGGAGAGGACAGCACCCCTCTGATTTCGTGGGAGGATCTTCTCCCTGGCCTCCAGCCCTCTGAAACCTTTATCTGAAAAAGCACCTATTACCCTGGAAGAAATGCAGCGGTATTTGAGTTTGTTGAAGAAGTTAAGGTTGTGGCCTCTGTTTTCTCAGTAATCACCATGCCGATTTTGTAAAAAAAAGAAAGCAACATTTGGGAGATTTCCACTGGAGGAAATAATTAAAATACCTGCAATTATGATTCAAGTAAGCAAGTGAGGCGGGTATGCTCCAGACCCAAAAGTCTTGGAGGTATTTTTCACAGGAATGAGGTTCTGAATATACATCCTTGTACCCTTTTTGGTAGCACAGAGAAGTGTGACCAGTTAACTTCCCTGACCCTCAGCATGCATGATGGGAATCAGAATATAAACTCTTGATGTCTTGTAAATACCTACTTCTTAGGAATACGGGCGTGGGGGGGATTGTGTGGACCAAACCCTGTGCTAGCTGCTATACCACATTTAGAGAACTTGATTCTTACACCAAGGCCTGAGCAGTGGCTTCTCCCTTTCAGGTGAGGAAAAGTAAGTGGCAGTATGTGTTCTTTCCATGATACCACTCTGCCTAGACACTACTCCAGTTCAAATCTGGAAAAAATCTATCAGTCACGCTCCTTCGGTTAGCATCCCAAGAACTATGGTCAGGTCTGAGTAATCTACTCACAGGCATGCTTTAGAGAAATCATGATCACCCGCACAGAGGGTTAAAGCTGATGATCAAAAACTAGGATACTTAAGGGTTTCCACTATTTATAATAATCATTGCAAGTATAAATTAAAAAACAATTACATCGACAATGATAACAATGGTGTTATAATACTATGAGCCTGGCAGAAAGTAGGAGTTTAATAAGTAACACTCATTGAATAAAAACAGGTTCATCTTTGGGTCCTTAATCTGGGGACAGTACCAAAAGAGGACCAACAAGAACTCTTAACACATTATTCATTTTAAAATAATAATTTAAAAAACTCTTAGGATTGGCTATTAAACCTTTAGCAAGATAGAGTAATTATCATGAAACATACTCTAAAATAAATTCTGATGTCTTTGCCTTAAACATATCTGATGTATAATTTCACTAAAATAAATTCAACTACCCCCCTTTCAACTGAAAAACAAGCGCTTCAACTAGAAAAGCTGGGATTCTATCTATCCATACCAAAAACTATTTTCTTAAATCGGGACTAACCTGTTGCCTTCATGCGCATGTGCATTGGCTGAATTAACAGAACAGAAAGTAGCAGCCCTAAAAATTGCTCTAGTGTATATAGCGACTAAACCACAAACAAAAGGGGACTTACACACCCCCACAATAGCCCCCTAGGAACCGTTCTGGTCCATCAGAACCCCAATCCAACTTTTCAATGACACCTAAATGTAAGAATATCTAATAGACCTGGCACTTGCAAAAAAGGAAACATTAAATATCTTTCCAAAATCAGTTTATAAAATACAATAGGTATGTGATTGAATTTTTTTTTTAACCAAGTGCTTTAAATACATCCCAACCAGTTTCTAGATCAAAACAACCCAAAGAGTTAACTAACATTTGCCAATGGGTTTCTATAGCATAGTACTAAAATATCTCTTCATATCTCTGATGGCCTCTCAACAAAGACGGTTAAAAAAAGGCAACAGATAGCAGTTTCCTACCTGATCCTCACCATCCCCGGCCAATCTCCAGCTCTCCTACAGAAGCCAGTGACAGCACGCATTGGCAGCTCTCACTTGTCCCTTTCTTTCTTTTGTTTCCTTTCAGACCCATTCCTGAAACTTCCCCAAGCTGTGAGTTTCTGAGTAGGAGGCAGATCCAGTACCTTTAAAAAAGTGAGCCACGGTAAATCACAACCTTACTTACTGTTAGGTCTTTCCTTCTTTTATAGCAAGAGTTCTTGCTGCCACCAACCTGAGAGTGGGCTCTTCCCTAAGCCAAGATCTCAGCTAACGGTCATGTTTAAAGACCTGGCCTTGCTTGTCAAAGATTAGAGAGCTGTCTGCAGCATCCACTCCTCTTCGCCATAGCCAAGTAGGCCAGATAAATGCTAAGACTCAGCGTGACGCACCAAGAACTTTAAGCCTCAGCGATGGCTAAGCAGAAAGTATCACAAATTTACTGAAATTATCTGTGGCACAAAAGAAAAGAGAAGGAATTAATCAAAGTCTCTCTCTTAACGCAATGCTTGATTGAACTACCCCAATCCCTTTTTAAATAGGATACTGGTGGCAAGTGACCCGGATGGCATGCCCCAGTGCGATACACAAGGAACACTTGTTCCATTTTTTTTTTTCTTTTATGACCTCATTAAGGAGGATTTTGAAGATTGTTCCTGAACCTGAGAAAAAAGTGTTTTAAGACATCTTTAGCTTTTTGTGTCTTTAGCCTTTTACTGCTGGGATGGGCGCTAGGGTCGGTGTGCTCACACACCTCCCCCCAAAACAAGAATTGGGCAAGGTGATCTGGACGAGAACAGTCAGAGTTGCACACCTCTAAATGCAGAGATGAGCTCGTTTCTCACACTGGAAAGTTTTGCCAAGACTAGCTTGGGATCCGTTCTTCTTTTCACCCTCTCGGAGTGGTAGCTGCCATTAATTAGCTCTGGCGGCTGTTTCGAGGCTCTGATTGAGGGAAGGTGCCGCCTGCCAATTCTGCTAGTGTGAAAATACTCCACCGCCAGGAACATTTTTCTCTGTTTGTTGATTCCATGCTTTGATTTAATATGGAAGATTATATTTTATGATCAGAAACAAACAGATTTATAACCGAAGGCTTGAAAGGCAAACAGGGAAAAGTAAGCCAAGGATTAAGCCTAAATGTAGTATTTTTATTGACTTCTTAGAAACCAAATAACCTGGCATATTAGTGTGCATTCTGCAACAGACATTCAGCCCCATTGTACTACTTAGAAGAGAATAAAAAGAAACCCTACTGTTTGAAACCCAGCGGAACATCCCCACAACAGGGCACAACTGTTCCCTCATGCATGAATGGGAAGGAGATGAAAGAAAAGATGGACTTCTGAGGTACAGCAAAAAACAAAGACAACAAAAGTGCTGATCATGAGGGAATGACACAACTCATTGCAGCCAAAAGGATGAGAGAAAGGAGCTCAGACAATGGTGAGGACAGCTAAGTGACACGTCGGAGAATTGAAAAATCTACAGAAGTGTCTTTTCTCTCCACCCTTGAGGGAAAACAATTAAATGTTGGTACATCTGTCATAAAAAAGATCACTGAAACCTGTTGCCATCCTTATGTCTGGTAAACTTAACTATCCAAACTGTAACTCTCCAATTAATGACTGCCACCTCTGTTTCTTGCCCTTGCTAAAACGAAAAGTTTTCATTTCTATGACATTTTACAACATCTGAATTTGTTGTAACAAATTATCAAAGCTGAGGGGTCCTGAAAAATGTATGTGCAAACGTATGGGGACATGAATACCGGTACAAAGGTTTAAAACACTGTTTATGAGACGAGCTTTAGGAGATTTGTATAGAAACAGCTTTTGTTTATAAAGTATTTCCTGCTTTACTGACATTATAATTATAGAGATATTTGCTCTACATTTTGGAGTGGTTTTCATCTAGTAGCAGCTCCAAACATTTTGACTTTTAGTTTCTTCTTTCAAACCTCACTGCCAAGAAGATATTGTTTGCAAACATTTAATAGGAATGAAGGAAGATCATGGTTTAATGTTACTTTTAGGTAAATGCAGTCATTTGTATGTGATGGGAATAATTACCTTTTGATGTTTCTGTTTTTCTTAAACAGAGGCACACCTGTCCACACTTCACTAATGTTGAGCCCTGGTAATGAAGTGTTCAGTGAGAAAATCCCATCAACCAAATATATTAAAAAAACCACCATATGAAATCCCCACTAGATGTTTATTGCTCCGGAAGTCCACCAGCCTGGGAAAGTCACACTGTTTTAAAGTGAGCTCCTGGGTATTATTCCTTGCATGATAACGTGCAGCCCCTCACAAAACCCAAAAAGCAGTTATTGACCCTGTCAGAACGCCTGATTAATGGATAAACGCTGTAATTGATTAGCTGAGAAGTGTGAATTAAAACAGGGCATGGCATCAATAACCAGCTTCTAACAAAGGTGGTTGACATAAAATGTAAAACAAGAGCCCACGGCTACATCTCATCAAAGGCACACTTTTCTTAAAACAGGGGAGAGAGGGAAATAAACAGGCCGAGATTCCTGTTCTCAGCAATACTTTCTTTCCTCTTGGTAAGGATGCTGTGTGGAGCCACCAGCAAACAGTACAGAAACTTACTCCTCCATCAGTTTCAGTCCCTCTTTGGATAGCAAGCAGGGTGAGGCAGGGAATGTCCCATTGTTCCAGGGCTTAAAGAAAAAGCATGTAAAAAGTCTTACTCTCTCTTCATTTTGTTTACTGAGAACTCTTCACTTATGTCCTCATGAAAAAGTAAATTCTGCTAGTTCCGGTGCCTCTGGAGAGATAAGAGGCATTTCTCACTGGAACAATGCTTCTATTTGCTTCTGGAGGTAAAACATTTATTCATTCATTTAGTCAGTCAGTCAGTCAGTCAGTCAGTCAGTCAGTCAGTCAGTCAGTCAGTCAGCCAGCCCCCCAGCCAGCCAGCCAGCCAGCATCTGTCATGGACCAGTTACTCTTCTGGGCTAAGTACAAAGATGAATAAGGTTTAAGGCAGACTGAGTCAATGCAGATCTTATTCCTGCTTAAAATACACAGAAATATTGGGTAATCTAAAACAAGTATTTTTTAAAAGGTTTAACATGTACAGCTGAGCTTGAAAGAAAAGGGAAATGGAAATCTTCAAGTGCTGAAACAAAGCAGGAACTTAAGGGCTGGAGATCCTAGAACTGATGCTGTGTCCACAAAGGGGTCTCGGCCCTGGAACAAGGACTACCCTGTTTCCCCGAAAATAAAACAGTGTCTTATATTAATTTTTGCTCCCAAAGATGCGCTAGGTCTTATTTGGGGGGGGATGCCTTACACGTATTTCAGTGAGAGGCAAAACTGTAAGTAGGTCTTATTTTCGGGGGATGTCTTACTTTCGGGGAAACACGGTAGCTGGAGTGTCAACATGTGCCTAAGACAGAAGATACCAGTGAGGGCTTGAGCAAGGTGAGAGAACTGGGCAGAACTGGGCCCCCTTAAAAGCAAAAAGCAGGAAACTTTGAAGAACTATGCCCACCAAAGAAATTACAAGGCAGTCTGCGGTCTGGCTTGGGCTCTGTAAAAATAAAGCCTTTTGTATGAGTCATCAAAACCATGATGGAGTGCTAAGAGCAAGTGTAGGCATTATACCACCTGAAAGCGCTGGAAGTCATAGGTAAAGGAATTAAAATAGAAAAATTGAGTTCACGAGTCTAAAACAGGGGATATGGGGATAGCTCAGCAGGATGAGCGCTTGCCTTGAAACTACAAGGCTCAGGAATTGAATCCTGGCCCCAGCCTGTGCAAACCCATATGCTGATATTGGTGCAACTGGTAACTGCCGGGATGGCTCAGCGGCAAAGGTTCTCGTCTCCCATGCAGGAGACCCCCAGTTCAGTTCCCGCCCCACGTGACCCTACACCCACCTGTGTGGAATGAAACGATGTGTCACCTAATGATGTGCAACTATGGAGAACTGCTCTGGGCCCTCCTCCCTTCTCTCTCTCTCTCACTTTTTCACCTTCTCTCAAACAATAAAATGAATCTTTAAAACACACATACACATATTGACTCCAAAACACATAGTAATGAATCTATAGAACAACTAATAAAAAAGAGAGAGAAAAGACTGATTACTCATGAAGAAAGAACAATTGTGTTGCATAATATAATGTTCCTAGGCAGCAAAATAAACCCCAAAATAATAAAACAGTCTTTCAAAATACTAAAAGAAAGTAAACGTTAGCCTTGAATTCAACTAAGTTGTCATTTAAAACACAGACAAAATAAATGCATTTTCCACACAAACAAGGGCTGAAAGAAGTTACTACTCTCAGACCTTTACTGAGAGATGTGACCAAAGAATTATTATTTCAGAATAAAAAAGACTGAATCAAGAAGGGAGTGGGATCCAAGAAACAATGATTGGCAAAGATGGTGTAAACAAGGTAAGTAAATCTAAAGGAGCCTTTACTAGAAAAAGAATACAGCCAACACCAATAAAAACAAACTACTGAAAAAACCAACAAATCTGAACCTGAACTAGCCTGGTGAGTTCCACTGCTCCACCCTGCTGACTCTCTGGGACCCAGCCCTACTCAACTCCCCCAGGGCCTAGGACAGGGGTGGCGAACCTTTTGGCGATTGAGTGCCAACGTTTATGAAATAAGAGTATACTCGTTCGACTCGCATGCCGACCCATTGAGTGAGATAGAGGTATCTTATAGATTATGTCTATAAGAGCATAAACAATAATTTTTTAAATGGTATTCACAGCTCCGCGTGCCGAAATAATTGCTCCGCGTGCCACTTTGGGCACGCGTGCCATAGGTTCGCCACCCCCGGCCTAGGAGCTTTCTCCATCAGCAGCCAGCTCTGTCTGCACTGCACGCTTTCTCGGACAACTGTTGGGGATCTGCAAACCCCAGAGGGTGGCAGCTGACCTCCGTGTGCTCTGAGACTTTCGCTGAGTAGCTCTAGGCTCAGTACTGGAACCAAACCTGATGAACACAACTCCTCCTACTCTGGTGATTCCCTGAGACTCTGCCTCACCCAACTTCCATACCCCACAAGGTTCTTTCAGTAGCTGAGCCTTACAAGTTGACAGGTGGCATTAGGCTTCCGGGTGTCCTGGCTTTTTGTGGAGCTACCCCAGTACTGATACTGGACAAGGTGTCCACTCCCATGTGTCTCCAGGTTTAGCACAGGCAGTGAACAACCTTGGATCACTTTGTAGCTCCTGCCAGGTAGTCCCCAGCTGGTCACAGGCAATGGGTAACATGGGCCTGCACCAGAGTCCTTCCCAAGAAGCCACAGAACCAACAAACCTGGAGATCAGCTTCACATTACAGAAGCACCACCCAATTATCCCCAAAAGTGGCACATGAAAAGGGTGGTCTCAACAGGCACCACAGCCTGCTGGGGCAAGTCCCGCTCAGTGGGGCAAGCCCCAAGCACAGCAGTCTATAAGCAGTGGGCATGGCCAGACCCCACAGCCAGTCAGCCTGAGGCTCAGTCCCACCACCCAGTGATGTGCCAATAGCAATTAAGGCTCAACTGTAATAGGAGGGCACATATATCTCACACAAGGGACACTTCTGGAGCACCCTAACAAAGGTGACTAGAAACATTGTGCCACTGGGGCCCACAGGACATCTACTACATAAGGCTACCCAGCAAGACTGGAAGATGTGCCAGATCTACCTAACACACAGAAACAAACAGAGAGGCAGGCAACATGAGAAAACAAAGAAATATATCCCAAATGAAAGAACAGGGGGGAAAAAAAAACTCCAGAAAAAGAATCAAATGAAATAGAAGCAAACAACCTACCAGACACAGAGTTCAAAACAGTGGTTATAAGGATGCTCAAAAACTTAGTGAGAACTTAGAGATAGCAGGCATAAAAAAGGACATAGAAACCATAAAAAAAAAAAATCAAAAGTAAAGAATATAATAACTGAAATGAAGAATGCACTAGAAGGAATCAAGAGCAGACTAGCTGAAGCAGGGTATCACATCAGTAGTTTGGAAGGCAAGGTAGCAGAAAACACCCAATTACAACAGAAAAATAATTTTAAAAAAAGCTTTATTTTATTGTTTTTGACAGAGACAGAGAGAAGGGGGAGGGCCCGGAGCAGTCTCTAAAGTTGTACATTATCAGTCTTCAACATGATTTAATTCCACACAAGTGGGCAGGGGCCTTGCAGGGTGGGAACTGAGCAGGAAGCCTTCCGTATGGGAGGCATGCCCCCTCGAGCCAGAGGCTGGACCAGGGTCGGGTGAGGGGGCAAAAATCGACCTGGGGGCCTCCCGCATGGAAAGCATGATCCAGATCAGCATATGGGTCTGCATGGGCTGGGGCCGGGATTCAATCCTCAGTCCTTGGGGCTGCAAAGAAGCGCTTAACCTGCTGAGCCATCCCAGCTTCCCTGGAAAAAAAGAATCAAAAAAATGAAGATAGTTTAAGAGAACTACGGAACAACTTCAGGTGTAACATTTGTATCATAGGGGAACCATAAGGAGAAGAGAGAAAGGAAGGTATTGAGTACCTATTTAAAGAAATACTGACTGAAGACTTCCCTAACTGGTGAAGGAAATTGACATACAAGCCCAGAAAGTACAGAATCCCAATAAAGATGAACACAAACAGGCCCACACCAAGACACATTATGATTAAAAATAACAAAGGTTAAAGACAAAAAGAGAATTCTGGAAGCAGCAATCGAAAGGCAATTATTATAGTTACCTACAAGAGAGCTTCCATAAGACTATCAGCTAATTTCTCCACAGAAACTTTGCAGGTCAAAAGGGACTGGCACAAAATATTCAACATAATGAAAAGCAAGGACCTAAAACCAATGGTACTCTACCCAGCAAGGTATCATTTAAAATCAGAAAGATAAAGATCTTCCCAGATAAGAAAAAGCTAAAGAAGTTCATCACCAACAAACCAGTATTATAAGGAATCTTAGAGGGACTTTAAGGTAAAAAAATAAATAAATAAAAGATCAAAAATATGAATAATAAAATAACAATAACTACATATCTATCTATAATTACTTTCAATGTAAAAGAATTTAATGCTCCAATCAGAAAACAGAGGTTGAATGGACAAGAAAATAAGACCTTGGGATAGCGGGATAGCTCAACAGGTTGAGTGCTTGCCTTATAGCCATGAGGTCCAGGGATCGAGTCCCAGCCCTGACCCATGCTAACTCATATGCTGAACTGGGGCATGCTTCCCATACAGGAGACCCCCAGTTCAGTTCCCATCCCACACAGCCGCATGTCCACCTGTGTGGAATGAAACCGTGTCACAACTAATAATGTACAACAATGGAGACTGCTCTGAGCCCTCCCTCTTTCTCTCTCTTTCTCACCTTCTTTCAAACAATAAAATAAATCTTAACAAATAAATGATAATAGGGGAAGCAGCATGGCTCAATGGATTAAGCACTTGCTTTGCAGCCCCAGGGACCGAGGATTGAATGCTGGCTCAGGCCCTGTCCTGTGTGGACCCATATGCTGAATTGGGGTGTGCTTCCCATGCAGGACGCCCCCAGTTTGGTTCTCAGCCCCCACCCCCACCCCCAGTTCAGCCCCTGGCTCAAGGGGGCGTGCTTCCCATGCAGGAGGCCCCCAACCCAGTTCCCACTCTGTGTGGCCCCTGCCCACCTGTGTGGAACAAAATCATGTCGAAAACTGATGATGTACAACTATGGAGACTGCTCTGGGCCCTCCCCCTTCTCTTTGTCTCTGTCAAAAACAATAAAATAAATCTGAAAACAATAATAATAATAATATGGTGACAAACATTGTCAAGTGAATCTGCCTGTTTTGGTCTTGATGTGACAAGCATAGACCAGATTCTCAATATATATATTGCAGAAAAAATGACTGAATTAATTAATATTAATATCAAATAAGATAGACGTTAATGCAGAAAACATCCTTAGGGATAAAGAAGATCATTAATGATAAAAAAGAACACTTTATCAGAAAGAAATAATATTCTTCAAACTGTACACATCTGAAATATATGCAAAAATTATCAGAATTATAGAAGTAATTGACAAATTCACAGCCAGATGCAGAAACAGATAAGATCTAAAAAACAAAAAGTTGGTAATATTTGAATAGCATGTTAATAAGCACCAGCAAACATGCAAAGATCTCTTCACTCAATAAGTAGCTAATACAACCTATTTTTAAGTACATATGGAGTATTTACAAAACATGTCCATTTAATAGGGCCAGAAAGGTAGTCTCAGGAAATACTAGTGAATTTTGTACAAACCAAATTCTCTGACCACAGTGCAGTGAAATCAAAAGTCAATTATTTTGAAAACTTAACCACATACTTTTAAATAATTCATAAATCAAAAAAATTATAATTGAAAGGAAAAATTGAAAAGACAGTAAAAATGAGATATTACATATCAAAGTTTGTAAACTACCTAAGGTAGTTCTTAGGGTCAATCTATTTAAGTTTAAATGCATATATTATAAAAGAATGAGACTATGACAAAACTGATGACATACAACTATGGAGATTTCTGGGCCCTCCCCCTTCTCTCTGTCTGTCTCTGTCTCTCTGTCAAAAACAATAAAATAAATCTTAAAAAGAAAAAATACTTTTTTAAAAAAGAAAGAACGTTCTGATACTTGCTACAACATAGATGAACTTTGAAGACACAATGCTAAATGAAATAAGCCAGTCACAAAGGACAAATACTATATGATTCAACTTATGTAAGGTACTTAGAGCACTCAAAAATCATGGAGACAGAAAGCAGAATAGGGGTTACCAGAGGCTGGGGGAGGATGGAATGGGGAGTTATTATTTAATGAGTACAGAATTTCAGTTTGGAAAGATTAAAAAAGTTCTGAAGATGGATGGTAATGATGGCAATGCAACAGTGTGAAATGTATTTAAATGACAACAAAGTGTACACTTAAAATTGTTTAAGTGGTAAATTTTATGTTATGTGTATTTTACCACAAAAAAAATGAAAGTGGAAAAATAAAGTCACTAATAATTCATAATTTAAAAAAACTAGTAAAAGTTCATAAAGTTGGCTGAATACTAGATCAGAATACGACATTCAAAACATGGCTGATCAATACATATTTATCTCCACTTCCTCTTAAAAATCCACATTAAAGGGGAGATGGGTATAAATCCACAGGAACAGATATAATGGAAGAAAACCCCTTATAACAGAAGTCAACCACTTTGGAAAATGGAAAATGAATTAATTAACAGGTAAAAAAAACTAACTACTAACTGTCCATAGTATTGGGGCCATAGAGGTGTGGCAGGCCAAGAAGAGTGAAGCTTCTTTCCACAACAGTACTCTGGGAAAGTTTAGGAACTGAGGGTCCTGGTATTTCTGAAGGCAGGTTTGTGGGTTTAAACAAAAGGATCGTTTGAAAATCCATATAAAGAGCATTTAGACCCTCCCCTTCCCAACATCCCCATTCCAACTGGGCAAAGGAAGTAACTGAAGAAACAAAACCAAAACAGCTTCCAATCTGTGGATGCAAAAGCAATGGAGTTAGTCCAGGATGTGAAAATTGGGATTAAGTAAAAATTTGCATATGAAATAGTGAGGATTCCTCTGGCCTCTTCCCTCTTGACTTCCAGAATGCTGGCAGCCAGGTTTTTAGAAGCGGGAATTCGAGGATTCTTGTCTGAGTAACAGAAGGGCCCCCGGAGAATAATAGCCTGACAGACACGGATATTGGTGATCCCCTGGTGAAGGCGTCAAGTCCCCATCTGATAACCCTAAGGTGAGGCCCATCATTTAGCACACACAAAGAACACTCTATAGATTTTTTAAGTTCCTCATTCTTAAATATAGACTGGTAGCCACAAATCAGAAATTTGATGAAAATCACTAACATGAGAGATAAAGACCAAAACAACCAAGCTTAATACTCAAGAGAAACAGAGACAATGTGGAGAGCAGAACAAGACTAACAAAATACAATTTTGTTATTAATTTTGAATATTAATACTCAAAGAGAAATTATTACATTTAAAAAACAAGGTAAAGTGTCGTTTATAAAAGAAACAGAATGCAGAAAAGCTGTCAAATAAAAATACAAAAGCAAAGTAATTGTTTTTAAAGTAGTGGAAGATAAAACAAAGATTCCAAAAAGTTGAATACAAAGGTTGAATCTAGAAAAGACACAAAAATGAGAAAATAGTATTGTAAATTGTACACCTAGAACCTATTTAACTTTGCTGACCAATGTCACCCCAATAAATTTAATAATAATAAAAAATAAAATAAATTAAAAAATAAAACTAGTCCAACATTCAAGCAATGAGGGTTGAGAAAGAGGAACTAGGTAAAAAAAACAACAACAACAAAAAACGGAGAAAATAAATTTATCAGAGAAATACAAGGAAAGCTCCCAGAACTGAAAGACAAGAGTTTACAGGCTGAAAGGACTATTGAACACCAATATAATGAATAAAAAATGTCCCCCACCAAGGTACCACTGCAAAGTTTGAGAAGACCAGAGATAAAGAGACCTTGGAATGTTCAAGAGGGAAGAAAAAAATTAAAATGAAAAGAGGATCAGGACAAAAAAGGGATCAATGCCTTAACATTCTAAGGGTACCTATTTTCCAAGACATACATTCTTCATGAAGTCTGAAGAATATTAAAGACATTTTCACATATATATGGTCGCAATTTTTTTTTAACCTTTTGGGCACCCCTTTTCACATAATTACTAGAGGATAAGCAACTCCAAATGAAGAAATAGGCCAAGAAAAAGGCATGGTTGAGAGATGCAGTTGATGCAGGAACAGTCGTGAACGGTGGCATCCCACGTTCGTGGTCTCACGAACTCAAAGAATGAGAACGCGGACTCCACAGGAAAGGTGAAGCAGCAAAATTTATTAAGAAAGGAAAGAAGTAAAAGTTCTCTAATGAGAGGGGGCACCCAAAATTGGAATGCCCAGTTCTACACTTGGGGGCTTTTCCTATATATCTTCTATATGCCTTGAAGCTATTGTTCTGTGCCTGTGGTTAATTTCTAACTTAAGCGTTGCCCCCGATTTGTCATGCAGTTCAGACTGAGCCAGGTGAAGTCTTATCATGGATCCTAATCCAATTTTACTGGAAGGGCCATGGACAATTGGTCCTGGCATTATCTTCTCCTGTAGCCCGGCCATTGGCCATCCTATCTCTGTGCTACATTCCAAGGCATGGGTGTCATGACTACTGAGAATGCTGGGATCCCTTCCACTCATTAACTGCCTAAGTTTTGCTAAATATCCTGTATCACAGTGACAATAGGGGAAAAAACCAGGATCATAAATAAGAAAAGTCCTAGTAACATAAAAATGCAGCTGACCTAGAAAGCAACAAGTTCAGGAGGGAAGGCTCCAGAAGGGATTCCAAAAAAATTCTGTTACATATTTTTAAAGTGGAAAAGATAGATTGTTTAATATGGGTGATTTTGTCAGAAGGTTTGAAGAAAAAATTAGTTTTATCTAAGTAGAAAATTAAGTTAATAAAAAATGGAGTTAATGACCAACTCTAAGGGAATAAAAGTTGAATGAGAAAGGAAAAAGTTGTACAAGAAAGGAAACAATAACAGTATATTATAGTGCTCAGTTTTTAACAGTATTTTCATTGGCATAGTATAAAAAGAAGTGTGAAGTGTGTTTACACAGGGGTAAGGGATAAGGAGAAAATCAAGGGATAATGTCTAAAATTGAAGTAAAAATTAAGAATAACAATATATTACGTATAAGAATAAAAATGCATGCAGATGAAACAGCCAAAAAATTCCAAGTGGTTACCTTGGGGTGTTTGGAGCCAGACTTGGAATTTGGGAGACCTTACACAATTACTTGACTTTTAAAACTCTGTGTCTTGTATTATATATCATAAAATTACTTTACATTAAAAAAAATCAAGCAGCATTTCCATATACCAGCAACAATCAAGCATAAATTTTCAAAAAAAGACATAAGTTCTATCTTTATGGCATTCAAATTTTAATTAGATTGACAGGCATGCAAAGAGATAAATCACAACGCAACATGGTAAATGCTAAAACCAAGCCATTATGTAGGAAGAAGTTTTTTTTTGTGAAATCTAATGAAGTCAGTTTGGTATACATAAAATTTGAGCAGTCATACAAACACCCAAGTTGAAATAACATTCTGAGACCATTGTAAATGAAAAGGATGTTATCATTGAGAGAAATGAGTTGGAGGAAAAGACATTCTGGGCAGTATCAGGATTTTAAGGCCCATTGAAGAATAAACCCCCTTTTAGGAAACCAAGAAGGAATATTCAGACAGAAGCATGAAAATCCAGGGAGATTAGCATCCTTAATACAAGCAGGGGAGAGGAAAGAGAGTTTTGAGAAGTAAGCCATGATCTATAGCACCAATGAGCTGGAAAGACTCAACTAGTATGAGGATTAAAAACAGGCACTTGAGGGGAAGCCGGGATGGCTCAGTGGGTTAAGCACTCACTTTGCAGCCCTGGGGACCGAGGATCAAATCCCAGCCCCAGCCGTGCGGACCCATAGGACCCATATGCTGAACTGGGGAGTGCCCCCAGTTCGGTTCTCACCGGGGTGAGGACCCCTGCCCAATTCCTCCCCTGAGCAGCTCCTTGCCCACCTGTGGAATGAAACTATGTGGAAAAACCAATGATGTGCAACTATGGAGACTGTTCTGGGCCCTCCCCCTTCTCTCTGTCTCTGTCTCTGTATCTCTCTCTCTCTGTCAAAAACAATAAAAATAAATCAAAAACAGGCACTTGAAGGAAGCCCAGATGGCTCAGTGGGTTAAGCGCTCACTTTGCAGCCCCAGGGACTGAGGATCGAATCCCAGCCCCAGTTGGAACGAAACCATGTCAAAAACTGATGTGATGACATACAACTATGGAGAGTGCTCTGGGCCCTCCCTCTTCTCTCTGCCTCTCTGTCAAAAACAATAAAATAAATCTAAAAAAAATAAATAAATAACAGGCGCCTGGCTTTGGGATTTGAGGCCTTAGGGCCTGTTTCTGAGTTAAAATGGATGAACAGGTTCCTAGTGGGCAGGGAATTCAATGGGACTTGAACGGAATTTAGGGAAGGGGATACGGACTACTCTTGAAGAAGTTAGGTATCAAGAGAAGTTGAGAGGCATGTAAACAGCTTAGGAAAGTTTATGTTTTAGTTCATTTTGGGCAGACATGTGTGTAGAATATCTTTGTAGGCTGTGAAGAAGATTTCCACAAAGGGGCAAGGAGTAAAAATCCAGAAGAGAGAGGGGCTAAGTGGTGTAACAAGATTCTCCAAGGAGAAAGAGGAGATGGGGGGAGGGGGAGTGACTGGAGAGATAGAATGATTCCCCATCTGAGAAAATCAGGGAGGCAGGAAGAAGGTTCCTTTCGATGCAGAGGGGTATGAGATTGAGAGAGGTGTGATGCTTGAGCCAGGGCCTGCCCTTTTGCAGACCAGCAACTACTCTTTTTACTTAAAGACAAGGATATTTAAATGAGAGAGACATTACAGGCAAACCGTGCAGAAAACTGACCATTAAGGTGATGGATTTTATACATTCCCCAGTGGCAGGAAAACTGGGATCTATGGTGACTATGGATGGTGGCAGCACTAGGGAGACAAGGGCTGGAGGTGATGAATTCTGAGGTCACTACAAAGCAAGTGAAAGGACAACATAGGAAAAGGGCAAAGAAAAGGGCTGGGAAAACTCACGGGGTTTGGAAAAGCAACATCCCTGGAAAAATAAGTCCCTTTTTTACCTCTCCCCACAGCCTAGATAAAAACTCACAAATTCCCTTGCATCTGATGTTGACTTTATAAGTCTCAATGACAAAGACAACTGACTAAAAAGCTGTTCAATATAAATAATAACAGCTTTATTATTCCCCCAGCTCCACTGAGGCAGAGAAAAGTAGCAGACGGTCCCCGGGAAGAACAAATGTTAGTGCTGCCCAGTCCAGAATGCAACCAGCCACATTGCTCTGGGACTCTGGAAGGGGAAAAAGAAGCACTGTCCAATCTCAAATTTCTTTAAAAACAAACAAACAAAGAAAAACCCAAGGCGCCAATTCAAAGACAGTGAAGTCTGCTACTGAAATGCAGCAAGAGGGCTCTCCTTTGGACCACAGCTTTCCTGTTGCTTCATTTTCTATAGCTGCACGTTTCCTCCACGTTTCATTTTTATGGAAAGAATTGACACATCAAAGCCTCCAGAATAAACTCCCACCTTTATGAAGACTCCGGGAGAGGGTGGACAATCTCTATGAGTTGAAAATTAATAAGTGGTTATGATCTTTTAAAGAAAGAGAAATCAAGCTGAGACAATGAGAAATGCAGTAAGAGAAAACAAACTTTTCAACCACAGCTTTGTAGGAAGAGGCAGGAATGAAAGGGCACAAGACTTTTCTTGAGCACATGCTCTTGCTAGGAACTTTTTTTGCAGGCTACTTCATAAAAAAGAAAAGAAAATATATAAGCTGGAAAGGAGTAAATGTATTTCCTCTTGGCCAGGAAATAGGCAGAGTTAGGTTCTCGGGTCAATGAGAAACACTGAGACTCCGGCTGAGGATGATAATGTCAGCTGTATTTGTATACTAAGGGGTGCCATGACAAACTACTACAAACTGAGTGGCTTAAACAACAGAAGTGTATCATCTCACGGTTCTGGAAGCTAGACGTCTGAAATCAAGACAGGGCTGTTTCCTTCTGAGGGCTGAGGGAAGGGACCTTCTCCCGGCCTCTCCTGGGCTTGTAGATGACCGCCTTCTCCCCGTGTCTCTTCTCACAGCCTTCCCTCTGCACATGGCCAAGTTTCCCCTGTATTTAAGGACACCAGTGATACTGATTAGGGCCCGCCCTAATGATATCATCTTAACTAGTTACATCTGCATCAACCCTATTTCCAAATGAGGTCCATTCTCAGTACCGAGAGCTGACTTCTACATAGGAATTTTGGGGAGGGACACAATTCAATCTGTAACAGCTAGTATTTACTGAGCTCTTACTGGGTGCCAGACACTGTGCAATGCATGATTCATGTAAGACTCTTAAACCATTTCCCTCATTTTATAAAAGAAGATGAGGCACAGAGAAGTAGTTCGTCCAACATCAAACAGCTGTAATTAAAGGAGCTAGGATTTTAGAATCTGGCCCCTTTGCATCCAAGGTGCCAACCACTATCCTTTACTCTGTATATAGTAAGACAGGTTCCACCCATTCAGATATCTTTATAAAAGAATCAATAAATAAACGCCAAGTGAATAAATGAATGAAGTACAAGAATGGGGCATGAACAAAGTTGGTGGGTGGCTGAAGACTTCTATGCAGTGAGGTAGGACCACTGTCCAGAGCACCCAGCAGGTGTTCAGGAGCATCCTTAAGCCCAGGGTGAATGCTGAGTGGCATCTGGCAGAGAGCACGCAGGCTGTGGAGTCCGACAGAATGTGTCTGGTGGCAGGAGACACAGACATTAATGATGCATGTGTCCCAACTGTAATAAAACATTCTGAAATGATTTCTGAAGGTGAAGGAAATATTCAGATTTGAGAAGCTAGCCTGAGAAAAACCCAATATGGGCAAATACACAAATCACTAGCCTTTATCAAATCCCTAATACAAAGTCAACTGTCATCTCAGAAGCAACATGATTAACTGCCATTACAGAACTTTTTTTAGTAACTAGTGTTTTAAGCTTTTAAATATGTTATAATATAAAATATGCCATTGTAAATGATCATTTAAAGTCATTAATCTAAAAATCAAGGCTAAAACGCTGTCTCTAAAAAAAAATCATTTCACATTTGCACTTAGTACTCAAATTTAACTAAATGCATTTGGGAAAAAAAGTCGAAAAAAAAAGATAAGTACTTTAAACAGTATGCTTGGCTCTGCCTGCCACTTAACTCACTAAGAAGTAAGAAAAGACATAAGTCAGTCTATGAAAGTCTCCCACATCCTCCAAGCCTCTCATTCTGTCTTGGGGACTGTGATTTGATGCCTATGTTTAAAACTGAATTTCAAAATATGCATTTTTCCGAGTCTCTGACTCTGAATGCAGCCACTGTCTCCATCTGGCATTGAGCCGAAGGAACGGAGATCAGCTCCGGTGCTGGAGGGAAAATGAATCTGTGATCAATTTAGCAATACGATGGTCTAACAGAACAATCATAAGTGATGTGAACTTGTGTATATGCGACTTTGCTTTTACCAGCTCTTTACGATGAATGCTCAATAAAGACGCAATTACTCCATATCACCTTCCACCCAATGAGACTCTATTGATAACTTTGTCTCAGAAATAACATGGCACATATAATCCAAAAGTACTAAGAGTCTAAAAACCATGTGTGCCTCACTGACAATGACCTCAGAATATCTGGGCCCGTTCAACAGAAGGGCCTCCCAGGATGCAGAGCAGGCAAGAGACCTAGACGGTGGTAGACTAAATTTACACACAGTTTTAAAACAGTTTTTTATATATTTGCTCTTCTGGGTATATTTGGCTCAGGGGCACCTTATGACTATTTCAGTGGCTTTGCCTTCATTGCATTTTTGTTCTTTTAATTGTGATAAAATAAATATAACATATTATTTGGCATTTTAACCATTGTCTCTTTTCTCAATTTAATTTAATTTAATTTAATTTAATTTTTGTAAAGGTTTATTTTAACATTTTTAACCAAGACAGAGAGAGACAGAGAGAAGGAGGAGGGTCCAGAGCAGTCTCCATAGTTGTAAGTCATCAGTTTTTTTTGTTTGTTTGTTTGTTTTTAAAGATTTATTTTTATTGTTTTTTGACAGAGAGAGAGAGACAGACAGTCAGACAGAGATAGAGAGAAGGGGGAGGGCCCAGAGCAGTCTCCATAGTTGACAGCATTAGTTTTCCATACAGTTTCACTCCACAGGTGGGCACAGGGCTGCGCAGGGCAGGAACTGGGCCGGGAGCCTCCCGCATAGGCCTGGCAAGAACTGAACTGGGGGCACTCCCCAGTTCAGCATGTGGGTCCTGCCTGGGCTGGAGCTGGGATTCGATCCTCGGTCCTTGGGGCTTCAAAGCGAGCGCTTTACCCGCTGAGCCGTCCCGGCTTTCCCATCAGTTTTTGATATGGTTTCATTCCACATGTGTGGGCCGGGGCTGCACAGGGTGGGAACTGGGCTGGGGGCCTCCTGAATGGGAGGCACACTCCCTCGAGCCAGGAGCCGAACCAAGGAGGCGAGAACCAAACTGAGGGCCTCCCTCATTGGAAGCACAGGCCAGTTCAGCATATGGGACCACAGGGGACGGGGTCAGGATTCGATCTCTGGTCCCCAGGGCTGCAAAACGAGCCCTTAACTTGCTGAGCCATCCCGGCTTCCCCTAATTTTATTTTTCATTGTTAAATTTATTTGGGTGACATTGGTTGGTAAAAATTACATAGGTTCCAGGTATACAATTCTACATTACATCATCTATGTGTTGCATTGTGTGCTCACCACCCAGAGTCAGTTCTCTTTCCATCACCATTTATTTGATGCATTTTAACCACTGTTAAGTATACAGTTCTGTGACATTAAGGACACTCACACCGTTGTGTAACCATCACCACTACTCATCTCCAAAACTTTTCATCATTCCAAACTGAAACTCTGTGCCTGTTAAATAGTAACTTTCCATCCTTCACTTCCTCCAGCTCCTGGTAACCATTATTATGTTCTATTTCTATGAGCTTGACTAGTCTTGTTACCTCATGTAAGTAAAATCACATAATATTTGTTCCTTTCCATTTGACTTATTTCATTTATCATAACATTTTCAAGGTTCATCTATGTTGTAGCATATGTCATAATTTCACTTCCTTTTTAAGGCTGAATAATATTACATTTATAGCTATACCACATTTTGTTTATCTATTCATTCATCCATAGATACTTGTGTTGCTTCCACCTTTTGGCTATTGTGACTAATGCTGCTATGAATATGGTCTACAAATAAATATGTTTGAGTTGCTGCTTCCAATTCTTTTGGGTACACACCCAGAAGTAAAATTGCTGATCCTATGGTGATTCTAATGTCTTCATTGTATTTTGCTTACATGTAATGTTGTAAACATTGTAAATGTTGTAAACATAATGTTGCAAACATACATCCTTGCAGTGTGCAAAGTATAGTGCAGGCATCTGTGCCTTAGATAACTAAGAGTCACCTCAGTGTTTCTAAGTTTGGCTGTCTGGACAATGCAAGGGAGATAAAAGACTCAGCTTAGGATGACCTGTGAAGATGAAGGAAGTGGGTCTGTTGACAACAAAGCACATAATAACCTGGAGCAATGAGATGTTCTACTGTAGTGCTGCTTCCTTTTACATTAACATCATCAATTTAAACAGCAGATATTTGAGTGCTGACTGTCAAACAGCCCCCAACTCTGAACCATGGTCCTGTCCCTTCTGGGATTGTCTACACTGCTGAGTGCCTAGTACATTAAAAGTACTCAACACATTGGTTGGTTTCCCTGTTCACAGGCCATAATGTGAATATATAACCTAGCAAAGAAAGAGATGCATTGCATTAGACAAGCAAGTTAATAAATGGATATGAGTGCTTTCTTTTTGTTTTCCAATTACAATTGACATTCAATATTATTATATATTAGTTTCAGGTGTGCAATAGTGCAATGGTTGAATATTTATGTAATTTTCAAAGTGATCCCCAATTAGTCCAGTATCCATCTGGCACTATATATACATGGTTATTATAATATTTTTTTACTATATTCCCTATGCTGTACTTTACATCCCTGTGACTATTTTGTAACTACCAATTTGTATTTCTTCATCCCTTCACCCTTTTCACCCATCCCTCAAATCTTCTCCCTGCTGGCAACCATCAATTTGTTCTCTGTGTCTATGAGTCTGTTTCTGTTTCATTTGTTTGCCTGTTTGTTTTGTTCTCTAGATTCCACATGTAAGTGAAATCATACGGTATTGGTCTTCCTCTGTCTCACATTTCACTTAGCATAATACCTGTAGGTCCATCCATGTTGCAAATGGTTAAGGTTTCATTTTTTATGGCTAAGTAATATTGCACTGTATAAATTATATGCTACACCTTCTTTATCCAATTGTCTGTCAATGAACACTTAGGTTGTTTTCATATCTTGGCTATTGTAAATAGCATTGCAGTGAACACTGGGGTGCATTATATCTTTTTTTTGTTTGTTTGTTTTTTTGTTTTTTTGTTTTATCTTTTCACATTTATAGAGAGAAATTATCTTTTTGTCTTCAGTGCATAGTTATTTCTATTTTACTTTTGACAGATAGAGAGAGAGACAGAGACAGAGACAGTTAGAGAACCGAACTGTGGGAACTCCCCAGTTCAGCACGTGGGTCCTGCCTGGGCCGGAGCCGGGATTCGATCCCCGGTCCTCATGGCCTCAAAGCGAGCGCTCAACCCGCTGAGCCGTCCCGGCTTTCCCC
>PVKE010018795.1:0-29140 GCA_004027555.1 Craseonycteris thonglongyai
GGGGGGGGAGTTGGAGTGGGCACTGGATATATGGTGATGGAAGGGGAGCTGATTCTGGGTGGTGGGCACATAATGCGATGCATGGGTGATGTGATGTGGACTTGTACATCTGGAAACTATCTAATTGTTGCCAATCAATGTCACCCCATTAAATTTAACAATAATAAAAAATAAAAAAAATTAAAAATTAAAATAAAAAATATATGATTAAAGCAGGTTATTGTAGTGCCAACTCTGGGTCAAGGTGGTGGATTGAGCGCATGCTAAACCCTATTCCACATACATGGATACTATATCAAAATATTATTTAAATAATAAATAGCTAACTGCAAAGAAAGAAATCCTCAGGTGCAAGAAAAGGAAAGGGAAGACATAGCAGTGTGTGGGAGCTGACCCTTTGCCTTCCAAGTTGTGGCCAGGACATGGTCAGCAGACGAGCTGGAGCCACAAACACTGCCCTTTCCCAACTGGAAGAAAGGACAGTCCCAAGGGCTGGGAAAATGACACCCACCTGAGATGGAAATTTTGAGCCTGCCAGTATCTCTGTAAATATGGAATTCCAGAGCTGAGCTAATAATAGAAAAACTAGTTCAGACCTTTGTGAAAACTATGGGGCTCTGGCAGGGGCACAGTCAAAAACCCTGTAGAAACCAAACAAATGCTAAAGGGATGTCTCTACTCCAGGTCCATGCAGGAGAGGATTTCCATAGAATCATAGTTTTCTGAATTTTGGTTCTGGCATCAGGACTCATTTTCATTCTTACAAATTATTGGGATGCTGGAATAGCTTGGCAGGTTGAGTGCTTGTCTTGCAACTACAAGTCTTGGGTATCAAATCCTGGCCCTGGCCTGTACAAACCCATACGCTGAACTGTGGTACGGCTGGCTGGTAACTGCCAGGATGGCACGGCAGCAAAGGTTCTTACTTCCCATGCAGGAGGGCCCTGGTTTAGTTTCTGCCCCGAGTGGCCCCACATCCACCTGTGTGAAAGGAAACTATGTCACAGCTAACAATATACAACTTTGGAGGCTGCTCTGGGGCTCCCCCCTTCTCTCTCTCTCTCTCTCTCTCTCTCTCTCTTTGCCTCTCTGTCTCTCTTTCTCTCTCTCTCTCACCTTCTCTCAAACAATACAAATTAAACCTTTAAAAAATAAATTATTAAGAACAACAGAGCTTTCGTTTTTGTTGATTATGTCTATTGATATTTACCATGTAAGAAATTAAAACTGAGCAACTTACCAAACACAAGAAACTACAAGTACACATTTAATTAACCATCAGAGTAATGTCACCACACATCCTGTAGCCTCTGTAAAATGCCCACATTGAAAAAAAATAAGAGAGAGAGAGAGGGAGTGAAATAAGTCAAATAACATCTTTCTATTATTATGAAATTATGTTGATCTCACTAGTTCCTTGAATGGGCTTGGGGGTTTCCTGAGGCTCCCCAGACCACATGAAAACCATTGCTCTGGAAGATTTGTGGTCACAACCAAGAATACTAAACATATAATGAAGTCCTATGCTATTGAGATAGTCTATTAACCCAGTGAATGGGGAATTTCACACCTGAAGAGTTAGATTAATAATCTGAGAAGGACTGCAGATCCAAATGTATAGTAGGACCTAAATTAATTGTATGCTCAAGCATCTGCAGATCTTAAATTTTGGAACTATGATTGTTCATTATGAAGAGTGGAGATTTCTGGACAGTAGAAATACATATAGGTTTTATATCATTCTTTGTGACTTTCTAAATTTTCCAGTTATTCTTTAAACATGTTGTATATAGTTTTTTTGTTTTTTTAAAATCAGAATGAATATTGCTATACTAAATTGAATTTGGGAATTTCTTCAAGAGAGTATTGCTCACTTTGACTCTCTTGAGAATATTTCTTCTTTAAAGAGATCTAGGACCTTCACAAAAGTTCATATGTATAATCAGGTTTCTTATTTGGATAAGGCCACTAGATTTCACTAATGTGAAATTTGTAGAGATTCAGACAACTGCTGAAGCCAGTTTACCCTAGTTTAGGAGAGCTGTTCTTCATAGAGCAGATTGATTGTGTCAAAATTGCATAAAAAGAATGTTAATATACTTAAAATCAAAATTTAAAGGCTATCAGAATGACTTATTACTCAGAAATATGCAATCTATTTTTGTAGCAAGTCTATTTTAAAATAATAGGAGCTTACATTTTGAAAACTTAATTTTAATTTTTCATAGACTTGAAAGAACTATTGTGTCTCATTTTAGAAATGTTATTTTAATATAGACTTTCTGCCTTTCATCTAGCTTCCCTCAATTAATTATAATTAGTGAGTTATATGATATTTTATAATAGAGATATTAGAATTTTAAAGGATCTTAATACAGTTTTTTCCATAGTGTATAATGAGGATTGCTCATTGGTGTCATGTTGAGAGTGGAGATGTTCTCTTGTTAGGAAAGTTTGGGATATGGTTGGGTAACATATTTAAACAGGTTCTTTCTAATAGCTTTGCATTATGACATTCCTAGAAAACTATGAAGTATAAAACAGAAATGTTCCAAATGTATTCAACCATAGAACATTTTTCTCTCAGAGCATTTTGTAGGACTGTGTAGTGGAAACTGCACTTTGAGGAAATGCTGGTTCCAACAATTCCCTCATGAAGAAAGGGGGATCAGAGAGTTGGCCCCTATGGAGCTTGGGTCTCATTTAATAATATTGCTTTACAGTGGTATACTTTGCTGTGTTCCTGTTTTCAGGGAGCTAGTGCTCTCAGAGGGAAGACCATCACATTCCTGGGTAACCATAGAGGAAGACATGACTGAATGCCAGGAGGAAACCAAGTACGCTTAACTGAGAAGATATGATTAGGCTAGGCAATAATGAAAGGAAATCACTTCCTGAAAAGGGTGGCTTTTGAACTGTACCCCAGAGAATGGGGATTTACACAGATTTACATATTAGTTTAAAAGTTTGGAGGACAAGAGGCATCCTTCAGTGATAAAAGTCTGATGTCAGAGATTAGGACAGGCTGAGATGATGGGTCAGTATCTATGTGTTCATCTCCAAATGCGCTGTCCTCCTTCCCAGAAGCTTCTTTGCAGATTCCTGTCTCACTGCAGATATGGGGTTCTGCATTGTAACTCTGGTCATCTTCAAAGGGTATCACCATTACCCAAGGCTAGACTGTATACTGTAGCCTTGTGCTCCTACAAGGCTCTGGTCACTTTTTGTCTGTCTGCTCTCTCCAGAGCCTGTCTCCAGAGCACCAAAGTCCAGAGTCCAGATGTGCTGGTCTTCTCTGTGGACATGTGATATAAGGCCCGGAGGTTCCAAACCTGCGCTGAATAAGCAACTCAACAAACGTTTCCTCCTAGAATCAGTGTATTTACACTAGATGTGGTGCTGCACCAAACCTCTTGGACTTATGTTTTTTAATATTCATTAGAACATTTTATTGAATGTAAACTATTTCATTGAAATTAATTTTAAGCTTTAAAAAAAAAATTCACTTTTTAAAAATTTTTAAAAATTCAATTTTCAGACATATGTGAAATAGCCTTGAGGTATTTAGTTGTTTATAATCAGACTTACTTATAGTGTGAGTGAGGAATATTGTACGTTGCTTTTCTTTCTGACATTAATCATAGATGAAAATGTGTACTGGTTTGAAGTGATATATTACAGTGTCCCTCAAAATATTTCTGGACTGAATTGAAAATTTTATATTTCACTTCCTTGTCTTTGTATTTTAATGAAGCCCTGTTTTGTCACGTCATTATAATGTCATCAAGTATGACCAGTCTTATGCTGTATCTCATAAGAGATAAAAAGTGATATGGCTCTTACTGGAGTGACTGGGGTGCTCTGCTATAGTCCTGACCAAAAAAATATTTTTTAAGATTTACTTTATTGTTTTTGACACACAGAGAGACAGAGAGAAGGGGGAGAACCCAGAACAGTCTCCCTGGTTGTACATCATCAGTTTTTGATATGGTTTTATTCCACACAGGTGGGCAGGGGCCGTGCAGGGAAGGAACTGGGTTGGGGGCCTCCCACATGGGAGGCACATCCCCTCAAGCCAGGGGCCAAACATGGGCGCAAGAACCTAACTGGGGGTCTCCCACATGGGAAGCACACCCCAGTTCAGCATATGAGTCTACATGGGCTGGGGCCATGACTCGATCCTTGGTCCCCTGGGCCGCAAAGCGAGTGCTTAACCTGCGGAGCCAATCCAGCTTCCCAGGTCCTGACCGAAATTATACAGAACCAAGTTAAGATGGACCATCATTCCCCACCCCTGGGGTTTCCACTCAGGTACAGGAATTTTCACTGCTCCTCAGGAGAGACAAATGGGGGAAGCATACTTGTAGTTTCTCCCTCACCCACCCATGCACACCCCCTCCTCCAAGCAAAGGAGTGACTTCTCTGGTGAAATGGGGGAAGGACCTTTGCCCACTGGCCTCATGGGAGGCCATGAGGAAGGTGTTTCCTCAGACCTGCTACTTGCAGCGTGGAAAGTGCCCTGGACAGGCTTCCCCCACAGGAAGGAGACCTGTGTGGTCCAGCATGCCTGGACAGGGAACAAGGTGTGGTGGCATCAAGGATAAAGTGTGGGCACAATTCTCCATCAGCTGGCAGTTGATTGCCATTTGTCTTCTGGGTGGGATTTCTCCATCAGATCTGAACTTAGCAGGGGAAGAGGGTTGTTACACAGCGAACCCCTGACCCCATCCCAACACACTAGAATCTGCAAGTACTAGAGTATCCCTACACCCAGGCTTGAGAGGTGGGGGCCGCTCTCTACTACAGCTCTGCTGTTCTAAGTCTCTATTTCCATGATGCACTCTCATTTCCACCAAGAACAGATGGAGTGGATAAGTGGTTGGGCTCAGGCATAGGATTGTCTAGGTTTGAATTCTTATTTGGCAGGTTTCAGTTTCCCCATCTGTAAAATGGGGATTTTAAAAGTACCTCGTGCATATATGACTGTTGTCAAAAACATTGGTGTGTGATAATACCTTTGAAGTGCTTAGCACATGGCCAACATAATCCTTGGTGATCTATTAGTATTGCTCCATGAGTACACTATGTCTTCTAAGCTGCAAAATGCAGTGATTAAAATGATGGATTCTCCCAGCATCCAGAAGATTCAAGAATGTTTTGAGGAGCTATCCAAGATCTTTTAGTGGCAGTTCTTATGAAGAATATAGCTGAAGAGAGGACCGGAGGTTTGGACACAGTAAGGGGAAACCGAGAGAAACATCTGTGTGTGTGATTGTGGATTGTATGTGGTGGAGATATGTTTAGGATGGTTTTGAAATAGTGGGTGGTGTTAGTGGGTACATGCTGTTTGTCACGAACCATCAAGGAAAAAACACTAAAATTCTGTTTTACCAGAATAACTTTCATTTATGTGTATAACTTACTATTTGTGCACAATGATTGTGCATGTCATTAAATATGTCACATAAATTTTGCTATAAATGTTATTCAGTTGTAACAGCCACTGCTATAAATATAGTTTTTAATCACCTGAGCAAGTTGCTTGAGATTTTTGCTGGTTGCTTGAGAGCACTTGTTGCTTGAGTGCTGCTTAATGGAGATTCTACTTACATTTATCTGGCATCTGCCAATCCCCAGGGGTGCCGGTTAGCTAAGAATCTACTCCGTACTGTTTGCTGACATGGCTGATGAAATAAACAGCTGCTCCTGGACCTCCTCGTAGGCCACCCCTGGTGTACAAGCCATATCCTGAGAACTGCTGCTTTCATGTAGGCAGGACCTTCCAACTCAGGAACCAATCTGCCATGTTCCTGGTCCTCTGTGGAACGAGCCCAGCTTTTCGCATTTTTCCATTTACCAGAGAGAGGACTAGCCATAGAATACAACTCTGCCATCTGAACAAGCTATCCACTAGCAAAGCATCTTATACATTTTCCAAGATTGCTTAGGAAAGCTGACACCAACTTGTTTTCTTGTTTAACATTTTATTTGGGGACCATTGTAGATTCACATGCAGTTATAACTAAAAAATACAGACAGATCTTCTATACCATTCACCCAATTTTCTCCAGTGGCAACATCTACAGACATCTGATTTTGCACAGAAGTTTTGAATAAGTATGTATACCTGACCTTATTTAGGCAAAAGCACCAAAAACTCTTTGCTTTAGTGAAATTACAAACTGTAAAACCTGGTGTGTTCCATCAAGGGTTTGAAAATTAACTGGAGCCTCAATTTTGGCATGAGGAGCCTTGAGTCAAAAAGAGAACTTAAAGGGCTCTCTGGAAAAAAATCCAGCCATTGTCAACACAACGAGAATGGTTACATGAGTGGATACTTTCCTGACAGCCCTCATATATACACACATTTTTTGTTTTGCCCCAGACTTAAAACTAAAAACTTGTAGAACATTTTTCAAAACCAAAGTGTTTAATTGTAAAATTCATTTATATTTTTTCATTGCTCATGTTAATTACATTATTTAGGGAGTTAGAAACATGCATTTTCCCATTATAACCAAGCATGGGGGTTGGGGATTGCTGTTGGAGGACAATGATGTTTTCCCTTTTATTATCCCTGTGCAAAGATGAGCTTGACACTGGCTCACTTGGGCCACCAGAAGAGACTGCTCAGTGGATAAGTAAAAGGTCAGTTGCCATGAACTAAGCCCGAATGGAATGAGTGAAGACCTAGGGGGCTGTTGGCAAGATCAGAAATTAAATGATGCGGCAGGGAGTCTGCTGATTCTGGTGCCCAAGAGAGCAGTTAACTGCAGTGGCAGCAGGGCAAGGTGGGAGAGTCCGCGCACGTGTAGCCGGAGGAGTGTTCAGAAACAAAGATGGTAGACCTGGAGTATTTATAGGGTGAGGTTATGAAGGACATCATATGTGACTTCCCTGCCCCTGCTGGGGTGGGTGTAGTTTCTGAAAGGGCAGACCGCTCACTATATGAGCCTAATGTTCTAGTTCAATGATTATCAAAGGCATCTGTGAAATCATTTGAGGAACTCTGCCAATTTCCTACAGGCACAATTGCTCTACTAGGGGAAAATCCTCATTGTCAGCTCTGGGTGCCATGTGAGTCTGTTATCATTTATAGGCTGGAAATACAATGAAAGTAGAGGGGAAATGCATTTTACAAAATATAAATATAAAGATAGATAGAGAGAGAGAGAGAGAGAGAGAGAGAGAGAGATTCATTCTGGCAGAAGTAACGCCCCTGTTTTTATGAGCTGGTAACGCTCCAGCAGAGCATTACTTTTGGACTCTTTCTATATATAGTTTGATAGCACTGTGCATAGAGCTGTTTGCCTGCTTTTTTGTATGTTTTTTTTTGTTTATTTATTTGTTTTTTCAGTGTGAGAAAATAAGGTCAGACAGGATTCTTCTCATATTCTGGTTTTGCCTTTGTAGTGTGTATATGTCCATGAACAACATTATTTTTCTCAGCACTTTCAAAATGTGTTGAATGTAGTTTTAAAGGTGTTGGATTTCCTGTTTTATTTTCAGGGTAATGCCTGTGCATGCTATGTAAAGTTACCCAACAATCAGCGTTTATTAAAAACAAAACAATAACAGTAAAAATCCTAACTACCTCCAGTGCTGATCACACTTGAGCAGAGAACCAGTGTCTGGTGTGCATGTGTGCAGTGATATCAAAAAAAGGAAAAGCTAATTCTGTGTCTTAGTCTGAGGGGGGCAGTAAAAAGACATCAAGAGATAGAGAGTGACAATGGTTTGGTGGTTACCAGGATGGGGGGGGGGACAGTTGTGGGGGGAGGGGGGAGTGGGCACTAGATATAAGGTGATGGAAGGGGAACTGATACTGAGTGATGGGCACATAATACGATGCATGAATGATGTGATGTGGACTTGTACATCTGTAAACTATCTAATTGTTACCAACCAATGTAACCTCATCAAATTTAACAATAAATTAAAAAAAAAAAAAAGAGATAGAGAGTGAAAAAGACATAGAAAGGAATAATAAAGATCTTCAATCGTTTTTCTTTCTTTGCAGTTCCTTTTTGAACCCAGAGTGAATGACGCTGAGTCTGTGAAAAACTCCCCTCTTCCCATTGGCCATCCCTTGAGAAAAGATGGAAGATTCTTACAAGGATAGGACTTCCCTGGTGAAGGGTGCCAAGGACATTGCCAAAGAGGTAAAGAAACAAACAGTAAAGAAGGTGAATCAAGCAGTGGACCGGGCCCAGGATGAATACACCCAGAGGTCCTACAGTCGGTTCCAGGACGAAGAAGAGGACGATGACTATTACCCACCCGGAGAAACCTATAATGGGGCGGCCAATGATGATGAAGGCTCCAGCGAAGCTACTGAAGGTCATGATGAAGACGACGAAATCTATGAAGGGGAGTACCAGGGCATCCCCAGGATGAGCCAGGGGAAGGACAGCATTGTGTCAGTGGTTCAGCCCAAGGGCGATGAGTACAAGGACCAGCGGGAGCTGGAGTCAGAGAGGAAAGCTGACGAGGAAGAACTCGCCCAGCAGTATGAGCTGATAATCCAGGAGTGTGGTCATGGCCGCTTCCAGTGGACCCTTTTCTTTGTCCTGGGCATGGCGCTCATGGCGGACGGTGTGGAGGTGTTTGTAGTTGGCTTCGTCTTGCCCAGTGCGGAGACAGACCTGTGCATACCAAACTCAGGATCCGGATGGCTAGGTGAGTGCATCGTGTTAGACAGATAGATTCTGGAGTTGGTTCACTTGTTAGCACAATTAGCAAGCAGAATAAATACTTTTCATCTAGAGCACTGCATTTTCCCCAACACTTTATTATAAAAAAATGTAAAACATACAAAAGAATCAAAAGAAGTGTACAGTGGTGCCCATATATATCTAGAGTTCCATTTACTTTATTTTCTTTCTTGCCTATCTGTCTGTCTATTTACCTAAACTTACCTATCTTTTTATCCATCCACCAGTCTTAACTTATATTTTTATTCATTTCAAGGTAAGTTAGAACAAGATGTCTTAACTTAATACTACCGTATTATGTTACATTGGTTTCTCTTTTATTAACGTCCAAAGCTATGCCCTTGGAAATTAAATAAGCTATGGTATGAAACTTATTTGACATTTTTATAAATACAGAATTTAATTTATGAATTCTGACAAATGTGATTTCGGGTGCCAAATTTCCAATTTTATGTATAAAACTATGTTTTAAATATTTTAGAAACTCTGCTAATTTTTTATTTTTTTAATAATTTATGTGTATGTTTACTTGTTTATTTTTATTTCTTTTTATTGTTAAACTTATGGGGGTGACATTGGTTGGTAACAATTACATAGTTTCCAGGTGTACAAATCTACATTACATCATCTATGCATTGCATTATGTGCTCATCACCCAGAATCAGCTCTCCCTCCATCACCATTCTTTATTTTCTTTTGTTAGCCTTATTCATAGGTTTTTCTCTGCATGATATTTTCTCTTTTTCAAAGTTGGTACCTTTGCGCCTAACCTGAAAAACTTAATTTCTTCATAGGATTTAAAATCTATTTCAAATCATATTAATAGTTAAATTATATGTGTTAAAAAGTACTGTGAACTCCCTATAAAATATCTAAATAGCAGCTTTAAATTTTGTTTTAAAGTTACCATGCACTCAAGGCTTATATTGTTACAAAGCTGTAGTTACTACTCCCACTTATTTCCCTGTGCAGTGAATATAAGTAGGCTGAGAAGCATGCACACAGCGGAATGTCCCCAACAACTTGAGTCTGTTTCAAACACTTGGCACCTTGTCAGGAGGACTTTCAACCCCATTTTGCTAAACACACCTCAGAGAACACGTTTATGTGCAAATTAAATCTTAATGTGTTTCAGTGTCTATGAAAGAGAGCAAGAATACTTGTTATCTCTATTTCCAAGGACCTTTTTAAAACTAAAGCTTGAAAAACAAAATCACATAGTTCTTTTTGTGAAAATCTAGTCAGTTTTTTGAGTAATGTTATAATCATGGATGCTGATACATTTTCTGTGTGGCAAAGCAATTAAATACCATTTCCTAACCTGCTCTGTGACAACACAAGAGAAGGGGCCATGAATGAGAAGAGGATTTACATCTTATTCCTTTAACACTTGTTTCTTTTAGATGAGCCACTCCCAGCAGTTGCTTCTTCAATGGCCTGGAGCGGGGTCCGTGAGAGTAGACTATGAGGGGGGCTGGGGGACAGTGGGGGCATATTTTGCCTGTTTTTGCTGATAGACTCATCTTTGTATGTTCAACCATCAGAATGCAGACTATGGTTTAGAGGAGGTTCCTCAGTCATTTGTCCAGTTGATCATTTCAGCACTGTTTGTATCTAGCACTGTACTTTTTTTCCTTTGAAAAGCATGTACGCCCACTGTAGGCCTGGGCATCAAAATATCTATCAAGACTTTGCTAAAGGAATGTATCAGCAGAATGTTTTAAGAAGCTGGGGGAAGCTGGGATGGCTCAGTGGGTTAAGAGCTCACTTTGCAACCCCGGAGACTGAGGATTGAATCCCAGCTCCATCCCATGCGAACCCATATGCTGAGCTGGGGTGTGCCCCCAGTTCAGTTCTTGCCGAGGCCTATGTGGGAGGCTCCCGGCCCAGTTCCTGCCCTGCACAGCCCCGCGCCCACCTGTGGAGTGAAACTATATGGAAAACTAGTGATGGACAACTACGGAGACTGCTCTGGGCCCTCCCCCCATCTCTCTGTCTCTCTTTCAAAAAATAAAAATAAAATAAAAATAAACCTTAAAAAAAAAAAGAAGATACCGTAGATCCTCAAAAATACATCCACACAAATATTTAATAACTGCAGCCTTAAATTTAGAGCACAGATTTTTTCATGCTATGATCCTAGCTTTAATATTGGAAACATTTCCAAAAAATCTACACTGAGCTTGCCCACGTGCCTTTATCTTCTTGGGGATGAAAGGAAGCAGAGTATCATGTGTGGTTCTCTTCTCTGTCTGTCCTATAAATCTATCATCCCGGGTGAGGGTTTATATCCCCAGGTGGCATACAGAAGTGTAGAGAATGCTGTGGAGCAGTTGGAACACAGATATTCTTATTTCTCCATAAAGTTGCCTGCTTAGTAAATTAAAAATGTGTCCCCAGGAACGTACAGTTTCACTCAATACTGTGAGTCCACAACAGAAGCATCTTAATGGTTTCATAACTGTGCCTTCTAGCCTTGCCTTTCAATTATTTTGCCATTGTAATTTCATTTATAATTGCATACTGACCAGGTCCTTCTTAGACAAGCATTTAAATTATTTTGTCATTTTCATTTCATCGAATAATAGCTTTGTAATATAATTACTACACTAAGTCACATCAATGGGATCAAAATGCAAGAAGAAAAGATACATGACCCATGTTTGGTGGCATTTTGAGGCTCCAGATTTGCAAAATAATTTCTTATTTGCTACTAAACATGGTGTCATTTTCCTCGAGGCAGGTCAGAAACAAAAAATATGAACCAATTTATGATTTCATTATTTGGGAGATAGATCTTCTCTTTGTGTTTGCTAGAAGATGGACTTAAAGATAGCTAGGGCATATCATGTGTCTACACGTCTGTGTGTATGGTCTTTTTGCTTCCATAACATTGCTAATTGGACTGGGAAAGAGAGTAAATATTTAATTGTCTAATGAGCTGATTTTTGAGAGAATATAGTGCAGTTACTTTAAGGTAATCCAT
Source organism: Craseonycteris thonglongyai (assembly GCA_004027555.1). Lineage (NCBI taxonomy): Eukaryota > Metazoa > Chordata > Mammalia > Chiroptera > Craseonycteridae > Craseonycteris > Craseonycteris thonglongyai. The sequence goes on from PVKE010018795.1 coordinate 11,701, forward strand.
TCTGTATTGCCAAGTCTGTTTATTGGGCACTCTGTATGTACAAAGCACAGTGTTACCACAGAGGATAATATGACAAAAAGATTACAAGGTTTCTGTATCCGAGGAAGTTATAGTCCAGAATGCAGAAGTCACAAATGTCTGCAGATTGGGTTCTACCCTGTAGTATACAGGAATTGCATCACCAGATCCGTATCTTACAAAGCCATCGCTTCTGGCAGCAGTGTGGGGAGTGAGTGAGATGGCAGAGAGACTTATAATGTCAAATGGACATGGAGTCTAAGTCTCACCACTTACTTGGCATATGGAGATTTGCAAGTAATTGAAATTTCTCCACATCTTTATTTACATCTGTGCATTGAGAATAAGAATATTCAGTTAAATTGGCAAAATTAAATAAGGGGAGGTATGTGTAGATTTTACAAAGTATCTATTTTATAGAAAACACTAATAAATGACAGCTGCTATAGTAATTATTGAGGTATGAGGAGCAATTAAGAGGCTAACACAAAAGCCCAGGTAAAAAATGATGGAATCCTGAATGAAATCTGTTAACAGGGCAAGAATTGGAAGCCATTTCTAAAAGAGAAATAGCAAAATTTGGTGAATAAAGAAGGTGATTAAGGAGAGTTGAGGATGATGTCTAAGAGTTGAGTTTGAGAAGCTATTTGTGTTTTGATAGGGTAAATAAGATTAAAAACAGAGGAGGTAGGGCAGGCAGGGAAACAAATGAAGCCCATTTGGAGGGTGTTGTTCTGATACAGGGGTTTCCGATCTTTTGGCTTCCCTCGTCCACACTGGAAGAAGAATTGTCTTGGGACCACACATAAAATACACTAACACTAATAATAGCTGATGAGGTATAAAAAAAAAAAATCTCAACGTTTTAAGAAAGCTTACAAATTTGTGTTGGGCCATATTCAAATCTATCCTGGGCCGTATATGGCCTGCGGGCCATAGGTTGGACAAGCTTGTCTGACAGGTGAAAGAATGATCAGAACCAGAGAAGAAATGTGAGATCTGAAATGGGACAGAGAACACAGCTAAACAGAAGGCAGAAAAGGACCAAATGAAGGTATTTGTCATCTTAGCAAGGTGTTGGAGAATCTTTTGGCCCCCAAATATCTCATAGCCAACAATAAATTCACCTGTATGAGAACACTTAAAATTTGATGTGTATGTTGATCTAGACACACTGTTCCCATGGAGCTCCCTTTGGAGCTAGGTGGGAGAGGGGAGGAGTGATGATAGGACCACCTTGGTGTCTCTTTGCCCTAATTTGTCAGAGCAGATGCATCTTTATCTCCTACATGATTCAATTTAGGTGAGTAAAGGATTCTATAAGCTAAACAACAAAAGCAGTTTATCTGGAACATCAGTGACTTTAGCAGCCACGCGGGTGTTATAAAAGGTTCTTTCTGTGTTTGATAAAGCAGTATTTGTGGAGTGTCCACTATGTGTGGGGCATGGTCCAAGGCCCTGTAAGAGAGGTTGCGATGAATAAAGCTTGGTTCCTATTACCAGGGGACATCATACTATTTTCCAGTTGTTGGTGCCTTAGTGATTTAGCTAACCCTATCATCTTAAAGATGAAGGTAGGCAAGATGTAGAGTTTGGGTGACTTATTTAATCCATGGCTAAAAGTGAACGCTGCACACTTCCAGGTCAGCAGCTCAGTATCCTGCCCAATCTCTTGGTCCTTGACATCTGCCTCAGTATCATGGAGGAAGGTTTAATCTGCATTGTGGGTGTGCCCTCTGGCTCTGTTTAGCCTCTTGGCTGTCACAGTGATCCTAATTGAAATTAAAAAGTTATTGGCTCCTAGAGAACATCCTGTCCACCAACACTGGCAAAATTTCATTTGGATTCATTATTGCCTAATTGAAGAAGACTCAATAATTCATCGTCATTATACTCCTGGGTCTTGCTTCCTTTGGTCTTTGACATTCTCCGAAGAGAAGAGAGCTTTCTGACATCCAGATGGAGTTGGGTCAAGCATTCTGAAAAGATGCTTCCATCCAAAGTATCTGCAATCCATTTTCACTGGATAAGTAAGAATGAACAGAAGTCCTTGTCCGATTCCTGAAACTTGCCGATAAGAAGTGTTCTGGGGCTATACAAATGCGATGGTAAATGTTTGTCACCTGGAGGGTCACTGGAGGATTTCCCACAACACAGCTTTAAACCTGAAGACAAAGCCTTGCATCCTGAACCTCTGCATCCCCACACCCTAGAGCACTCCTGGATGAGAATCTACCAGGAGGACCGGCCTTTAGTTAAGGTGACCAGATGTCCCGATTTTTAACAATTTGTCCTGTGTCCCGCAGCGTTTTTAAAAAGTTCTGATTTTTGGAAAGCATGCACGACAAGCTAGGGAATGGCGGGAGATAGACGAAAATTTTAATCAAGAACCCCCTCACCCCCGGTCAATGGTGTCCCGCTTTACCAATGTTAAAATCTGGTCACCTTACCTTAAGTGCCCTAATGTAGTCTGAGACTCTCCCCGAAGTCACTGGAGAACTTGGTGACATGTTCTCAGTTTGGAGAATTTGTTAATTGTGGACTTTGGTTTAAATAAGGCATTCTGAATTGTTAATCATCTAATAGCCAGATCAAGCCAAACACAAACAATATAGACTTATAGATTTGAATTCCAGACATCCAGATGCATTTGTACCCTTTCATAGAAAACCTAATCTCTCATAGTCTCATATAACAAGAGCATTTATAGGACCTAAGCATCCTGCACAATGCTTCAGAGAGTAGAAAACTTGTTGATTATATTTTGAGGAATTAGTCTGATAAATTACTGAAGTAAGTATTCCCAACCCACATATTTGCAAACTGGCATTCTTACCTTAGGAATTTCTCGTTGGCCTTTAAGATTGTGAGAGAAAAGTAAAAGAGGTTCTCAGGTTTGGTTCTAAACCTTCAATTTCAAAATTGAAGTCTATATTCCAATACAAAATGATGAAGGAACAATGACTTCTTACAATTAAAAATTAAGTAAGGAATTTGCTTTAAAAATAGTGTACTGATCTTTAAATTATTTTCACATCCCCCTATTGAAACTGGTTACAATGATAAATTTTGCTATGTGTATTTTACCACACACACAAAAAAATGCAGTCTTTCTGTAAATGTTAGGAATGCATGAATATTTCTAAATATTGAAATACTGCTTATTTCTACCAACAAATTTATTTTTTTCACTCTCAAGACAGAGCCTGGAAACAGAGATGCTAACAGCTGAGATGCTGCTGGGACTCCTAGCGGAAGCACTTTTCATAGCCAGCTTACTCGGCGGGGCTGCTATGTATAGCTGTGCCTGCAGTGGCTGGTGGAGAGGGGGTCCCGGGGGGGATGGAGTCCAGCCCTCCTCCTCCCCTTATCATTCACCCTGGCCTGGGGCTGTATCCACCTGCCTGGAGGAAGGGGTGACCTTTACTAATTCTTGGGATCCAAGGCGGCTCCTTTTTATTATTCATCTACCCAGATGAGTACCTTTTCCTGATCACATAGATGTACAGCTATGCCAGGAGGCTCTTATACTTGGGGATCAGCATTGGGTAGTGGGGAACTTGAGATTCAGAAGGAAGAGGGAGATAAGAAACTGTGGTCTGACTCTGGTTTGGGGCAGATTCAGAATATTTGAAAGGGGGGAAATTCAAAGGGAAAGCACAACATAAAGACAAATGTAATTCAGTAAACATTCACATAAGCAGTTATAGTTGTTGAACATTAAGTACAGTCATATTAGTCTAAGGTTAATTTTAGCACTTTGTGTGCCTGATTAGCTTAAAGTATTTAGGAACTGTGCAGAAGGAGGGACTTTTGTGCGTATAAATCCTCTGCATGTAATTATGATTTAGAACAATGGAATTGGTGAGGATGGATCTGTAAGAGACTCTGGGGTTATGAAAAATGCTTCAATCAGAGGACTTCTGTCTCACTCCCAGCCAAGGAGCATGTGTGCATTTGTGGTCCAGTAATTGCTGAGTTTGGTTTGGGAAAGAAAAAAAAATGCCAGCAAGTGACCTACACAACTTCCACCAATAACAGATTTCATTATCTTAAGGTTCCTATTTTATTTAGGTATTTCAAATTCCAACACCATCAGGTTTCTCTCTAAGGACTGTGGTGGAAATACCTTGTAAGGCAGTACAGCGGAGTCCCTTCCACATGGGGCTTGTATGTACCGGTAGATCAGCAGGACAGACAGGTGCTTGGCTTCTGTAGATTCACCGCCAACCCTCTCTGAGGAAGAGAGCAAAGCCTCCTCCCCTTGTCCTTTGGAAGCAGGCTAATGCTCCAGGGACCCTTGGGTGGAGATCTGGGGCCATTGGGCAATAATGAATTCAAATACGATTTTGTGAGTGTTGGTGGACACGGTGCTCTCTAGGTGCCAATAACTTTGATTCCAATTAGGATCACTGTGACAGCTACACAGAGCCAGACAGAGGGCACACCCACAACTAGACCACACCTCTCTGAGATTCCGTGGCAAGAGGTAAAGGACAAACTGCTGATCCTGGAGCCTGCAGCATACACTTTTAGGGTCTTAAAACTTAGAGCATATCCAAGAGCCAAATGGGACAGTACAGGAGGGAATTTCCAGGTTTGCTCTGATCTTGGGCATAGCTGGGTTTTGTTTTTTTGTTTCTTAACATTGCATATGTATCTGGCATCTCCAGGGAAAGAAGTGCAGCCACACTTAAAATGAGGGGAGTGGGCATATTAAAGAGGTGCCGCCCTTCAGCCTCCTAAGGAGAGATCCTGGGGAGAGACCAATCTGGGGTGCTCCTGGGAGATGGGGACCCTGGCATGTGAACGCCTTGAACCTTTGTCCACTTTATCTGCCTGTCTAAAGTAGCTGGCTTTAAATTTGCTTTAGGAGTCAGGGTACGGCATACATAAATGGTTTCAGAGTGTAGAATGGATAAAAAGTAAATGTAAGTTTTGGAAATTTTCTTTATCCTTTGTGACATGGTCACTGGCCATGACTGTGATCCTTTCATCCTCTGGGCTCCCTTCCGAAAGGGTCTTGGGGATAGAGTCTCTTGTCCCTGCAGCCTACTTGCCATTGCTCTTCTGATCATTCCTGGGGGGGGACAGGGATAGAGGGCTCAGGTTACAGCATGTCCCTACTCAAAATGTTTGCTAGTTAGTGTAGAGAATAATTTAAACTCCTTAGAACGGTATTCCAAGCTCTCTACAATCTGCACCCAGTTTATTTTTCCGTCTCTGCTGCCCACTCCTCTCTCCCAGATATTCCAAAATTAGAGCACAGTTGCCAAATAAAATACAGGGTACCCAATTAAACTTGAATTTGAGATAAATGATGAATAATATTTTAATGTAAGTATGTCTCATTCAATATTTGGGATATACTTATAGTAAATATCATTTGTTTGTCTGAAATTCAGCTTGAACTGGGCATGTATGTTTATTTGCGCCTTCTGGCCGTGCTACTGCTAGTGGTGATGGCAGCAGGGGGCCTTCTGCGTGTCAGGCATCATATCAGTCATTTTAATTTTGTTATTTCACTTAGTCAAGATCACATCCCATCCTAGACTGTCTGAATTAATGCTAGGGAACAGCCCTGGGAAACTGCATGCATGTTTTGTAACGATCCCAAGTGATTCTTATTCAAGGGGATGTTTTAGGAATACCAGTGTTTCTCAGACATAACTGTGCCAACAAGCCCCCAAGGACGTAAACTTTGACACAGTAGACCTGGAGTGGTCCGAGAGCCTTCCTCTGGCACGAGGACGTGGTTACACGCTGACAATGATGGTTAGGAACCCACTTGGAATAGCACAAAGGCGTGGGAATCTTGGATTGAGTATTGAGTTGGTTGTGTTCATTTCTGTTTGAGTGGAACAAGCATAGAAGGGAGCTATTCAAAAGGTAGGTAGGAACCTAACTGTTCTTGGAAAGCTTTACATGAGTTGTAAAGCTGGTGGGAAGAAGTGCATGTGTGAGCAGAGACCTAATGTGGTGAGAACTCTCTGTTGAGGGCCTGCTGTGTTTGGAATAGATTGGAGAGGAGTGAGCAAGCCAGCAGTTAAAGTACATTTGCATTTAAATGCTCCAGCCAAGGGGTGACAGGGCCTGCCTGTGGCTGTGGGTAGAGGGACTGGAGAGGAAAGAAGAGAGTTCTGGACTTTCACAACCAATTAGCTATGGGAGCAGGGGAAAGAAATGTATATGGCACTGAGGCTTTATGCTCAGACGTTGCGTTGGGGGGCAGCGCCTTAATTAGAAATTGGAGTTCTGGGATTGATGGGAAGCTTCAGGGAGTCAAGCCAGGAAGGAAGATGAATGTAGTCATATTGGACTGCATGCACAAGAACTTGGTGTCTCATTCACAGACTACATTAGCACATAGCACAGAACCTGGGGGATAAATGGTGCCCTGTGCATTTTTGTTGAGTTTGAGGTGCCAACCAGGGTGCTCAGCAGAAATGATCCAGGAGGGCATTTGGAAGTGAGTGCTTGGCTTGTTGGGAAACTCACTCTAGAGTAGGCTGACCAGGTGTACCATTTTAAAGGGGACAGAAAACCAACGGCACTGTTTTTTTCCAAATGGTACATATGGTCAGCCTAGTCTTACTGGGTTATTCAAGGTGTCATTAGGCTGACCATACGTACTATTTGAAATGGGACAGTACTGTTGTTTTCTGTCCCTTTTAAAATGGTACATCTGTTCAGACTACCCTACAGATGGGCATCGGAGACCTCTGAGTAGAGATGCAGAGCCCACAGGAGAGGATAGTGTGGAGACGGGGCAGAACAGGAGGAAGAGGGGAGGTAACACAGACCTATAGTGACTGCTTTCGGTGTGAGGAGAAAAATCATAAGTGATTTGAAGGGCAGGAAAGGTCTTAGTTGCCTGGAGGCCAAGAACAGAGAAGATTTGAGGACTTCGGAGGTGGTCATCACCTATGAGTCCTCAGAAAAGGACATCAACTGTGTCAATGAGAAAACTGCTCCAGAGAGTGGAAAGGACAGGTACCAGATTAACTGCTAAATTGAGTTTTAAAGTACATTTTTAAAGGGAAGAAAACAAATCAGTGTTTACAAATTGGTTATAAGGTACTGTGGTATATTTGTTTGGGATAATACTTCTAATGGCATAATTATACCATAGACTGGAGCAGCTGAAAAACAAACAAACAAACGTTAATTATCTTCCTCAAGGGAAAAATTGCAGATCTGTGGCTGCTGTGTAGTATCCTGTGTCATTATGTGCCAATAATCACATCCGGAGGATAAAGAGGAGATTAGATGGTAAACTAGGAGAGAACTGGGTTAGCTGCTGCTAGCTTATTTATTTTTGCAAACTGAATACTGTGTCAGTTACTGGTACCTCTTATTTAACAATAAAGTGCATCCTCTGTCATAGAGCCAAGAGCCTCATGTCTTCTACCTGCATCCATGAAACTGCTATGCTATCTTCTTAGCTTTTAGGCTGGAGGGAGAAAGAAGAAGTGAAGGGGTGTGAGGGCAGGGAATGAGACAAGAGAAAACACTACATGGAGGAGAGATGATCCAATGAAAGAGATCATTTCCCACTGAAACTACCCTAGCCTCCTTTTTAAGTCTTCAGAATTTCCATTTTGTTCTTCACAGATTCACAGTTCTTCATTGTTGGGCAAAAGGGAGGGGGGAGGGGGCAGAGGATTCTGTGGCTCCCCCTAGAGATTAGTTTGCCAGCAACAGTTAGGTACCAAAAACACACATTATAATCTTATCACTCTTTGTTATAAAACAAAAGGAAATATGACCCTGACTAGAATTTACTCACATGACCCAGGCATAATTCAATTACAAAGAGAATTTATCCTCCAAGTAGGAAAATAGATATAGATATACACATAGTTTTAATTAAAAAGCAAAATTGACACTATAATTGTGAATATTTAGACATTAGTGACAGTTGTAATTGTTGAAATGCAGAAAGAAATTAGATCTGACACAGAAGGGCTAAATAGTGTTAAATTGTTACCACCTTCTAGACAACTTTGTGAGCAAGACCTGATTTGCTAATGAGATACTCTTTTACATATATATAATTTTTATTTTATTTTTTTTTTAACTGAACTGGAGGCCTCACCGCATTCAGGAAGCACACCCCAGTTCAGCATGTGGGTCCACCTGGGCTGGAGCCGGGATTCGATCCTCAGTCCTCGGGGCTTCAAAGCGAGCGCTTAACCTGCTGAGCCATCCCGGCTTTCCCAAGACACTCTTAACATGAATCCTGAGTGCACAGAACTTTAGAAAAATTATCTATAGTTGTATTTTAAATGGCTAAACAATTCAGACATAAGCTCTAGAAACCTAATAACATTTATTATTTCCAAAAGCTGAAACTGGAACTTTTGAAATGAAAACTAGCCATATAACCTAGAGGTTCAATGAATAGGATTCTCTTTGGAGAAGTCAGCTTGTGGAGCACTGAGAGACAGGGTTGAAATCAGTAATATAGGAATAGTCAAACCCTGTCAGATTTGCCTCACAGCACCCCTGTGCCTTTGTCAGCATCTCCATTGGGATGGGGCAGGTCATAGGTGGCCAGACGATGGTGTGGTGTCATCCTAAGGTGTGAGTAAGAACATGGATGTAGCACAAAGCACTCCAATCCCCACATGTGATGCTGTTCTGCTTATCTGCACACAGCTGTGAGGCCCCAGCCTGGCTCCAAGGAGCAGTTGTTACTTGTGACAACCCTGTGTGCACGGTGTTCTTTTCCTCACTGACACCCTCCCCCAACAGTGAGTCAGAGTTAAACACATTTAGTCTCATTGGTATTGTGACATTTAAATGATTACTGTTTACCCTAATGGGAGATCAAGATGGAAAGAATGGGAGGGTTCTGGAGGATCCCAGCATGGCAGTGAGGGAGGGGAGTTGGCTGTACAGAGAAAATCACGGTAGAGAATGTGCTACCCAAGATTTCTCAGTTTCCTAAGAACAGCTGTGATTGTTTCATCCTGCCTCCGAGCTTTATTACTTGGCCACGTTACATTCCCATGTTCCCAGGCACAAAAAATGTATGTCCTTGCGCTCCTCCCTCTAGGAGCTAATTAATGTATTCTCTCTCCATTCACGGTCAAGTCTCCTATCTGAAAACGCAATCGCCCACTGAACACCACCACAACCCATAAAACACCCTGTGCTTCTGTCCTGGTCCCATTTACTTAATTCCTTTTTTCCCCTAAATTTAAAACCCACCCATTGAAACAAAACAAAACAAAAACCCGAGAAACCTTTCCTGGGGTTTCCTGGAAAAAGTGTTGACGGGCGTCAGGGGGAGTGCTCTCTGGCTTCATTTCTGGTCCCCCACTCACTGGTTGGTTTATGACTGGAATTAAGGGGAGTGCTTTATTGAATTTGCTTAGTACGGTCTTCTTCTGAAATGATTTCCAGTACTAAAAGAAATATTAGCATTTAAACCATTTTGATTGTCCTTAAAACGGAAAGTGAAGATATATATATGATTCTTAATACTGTATTCCATATGGTCTTGTATCACAGTGAATTAAATGTTTTAGAATTGTTTTCGAGAATATGTTCTTCCAACTGTATGTAATTGTGTAATAAGCTACCCCCAAACTTGGTGGCTTTAAACAATACCCATTTTATTATATCTCATGTATTTTGGGTTAGATGTCTGGACAGGGCTTGCCTGGGTGATCCTTCTGCTTTTTGTGGTGACAACAGAGGTCACTTAGTGGTGTGGAGCTGGTAGACTATTCTGGAGGATCCACTTTTCTGGATGGATGAGACTTTGGCAGGGATTGCTGAAAGCCTGAACTCAGCTGGGACTGTTGAGAATAGGACCTACCTGTGACCCCCTCCAGCATGGCACTTTCAGGGCAGTCAGACTTCTGATCCCAGAGTAAGTGTCCTACTGAGCAAAATGAAGCTGCATGGCCTTTTACAACCCAGTCTTAGAAGTCACATGACATCACTTCTATCGATAGACTGCACCTCTTGAGGGGAGAAGTGTCACAGAATTTACAGTCATGTTGTAGTTATCGTACATGCACAAGCGAGACATCTGTATTCTCTTAGGTGTTAAAAATTCATTTTTATGAGCCATGGTTTAGGAAATTTCTTTAAGAATACAGTATTTCCAAAATATTGTTCCCACCATTTTGAGTTTTATACTAGTAGCTCCCAGTCTTCTGGATTTTAAAGTACAATAATAAAAAAACAATGAGGAAGACTGGCATAGGAAAGCCAACTTTTTACTTTATTGAGGGAATACATTTAAAAATAATAATTGCAATAATACATACACTGCTCTTATACTCACTATCATTTCATTTTTTAACAAGGCATTTTGACATCAAAAAATAGGAAAGATATATCCTTAGAGAAAAGAAGTTTTCTTTAAAATGAATAAATTTATTTTTATGAAAAAGACATATTTCTTATTTTTCTCATTTCACCATAGGCTGGTGGAAACTTTCTCATGAAGCCTATTCTGTAAATGTGCATTTTGGAATTACTCTTCTAGACAAAAGTTCTCAAGTATGCCCCTCATCAGACTTCCTTGGGACACACAGTCAAGATTTCAGGGTCAAAATTTTAGATTTACATTAGTTTTATCAATTTCGTAGCTATATGTGAGAGAGACTAGGGTTTGAGTTAAACCTATTATTTTAAGTTAAAATTAAGTTATTATTTAAAATGTGCCTAGAATGAATCTCACAGAGTTTCAAAATAAGATGCCATAAGACATGGTGCCTACCCAAGTCAAAGTGCATATTGATTGTAGAGATACTACTGACAAATAATAAAAGTCAGAATGTGGGTGAGAATATGTAGGAATTATGTAGAAGTTACCCAGGAAAACTAGAGTAGTCTAAGGGGATTCTAGAATATGGAGGTGAAGTTCAAGGCACAGGATTTGGATGAAAGTCAAAAGAAAGATAATTCAGGTAAGATTAATTAGATAAATGTTCCAAGGGAAGAATAACTATGATGTTTTTAAGGGACATCAAGAGATTTTGGAGTGGGTTGATTTTTAACATTTGTCTTAGGTTTTGGAGGAGAAAACAGAATGGATTCAACATTGTTTTGTTTTGTTTTTGAGCCATAATATATTTGATTAAAATTTCTACTTTTTCTCAACTCTCAAAGTGACAACATTTTTTCCTTTCGAACCTGAGAAGCAGATGGCTAACTGCTTGTGCTAGACATAAATTCTTTATAATTATAACAAAAAGAACCAGCCACTAAATAACAGCTTTTGTACTGTGCAACAACACCTAAATATTCCAGTGACCTTCCCTGAAATGCCCAAGTGTTCTGGTGGTTTGGGATTGGGGAGCCCTTGTGTGATGTTTCATCACTAATGACAAAATAAATCTCACGTGTCAAGAAGAGCTGCCCTGAATTCACCCTGGCTTCGCCAGCAGTAATGGATTAGGACCAACTTCCATTAGTCCAAGGCCAATCGCAGTATTGATTCGCTCATGATTCTGGTCTAGTCTGCTTAGGTACCGGCCTATTTAGGAAAACAAAAGCTCATGTTAGAGCATCAAAAATGAACTGTTTGATTCTCCCTTTAGATATTTATAGGAATCTATTATAATTAATCTCATTTTTATTGTGGTATCTGCCACCTAAACTTAAAAAAAAAAAAAAAAAAAAGCAGGAACCATAATACCTTATACATACTTTTCCTAGAAAGGTGTCTTGGAGGACTTGTGTAATCGTTTTTCGATTAATATTGATCAAGCACAATGTGAGCGTTGAGTCATTTTCAGACCTATTTTTCTGCCATACACACACAGTCACATCCCTAGTGTCTACAAATGGCCTGAGTTAAGACATTGAAATCTTTTTCCTCCAGTAATATCTATATTGCTTAAAATAAAGATATAATATAGACATCATTCAACGATTATTTTCTTGTTATATTCCTCTAAAATACCAATTCCTTTTAGATTTTTATGTTTTATTTGTTCACTGTGCTGTTATAAGAGAGACTTCTCTGAACAAAATATATTTGCATCGCTTGAGGAGATTAACGCATTCCTCATAAACCTGTTTTTCATCGTTTTCTGGAAATAAGACACACGATAGCACTGTTCTTCTGAAATGGCTCTTGCGGTAACAGAAGCGCTTTGCTGTGCTCTACTGTATTTGTGGCTGTGGGTCCAGAGCAGTCATGTACATGTTAATATGTTTGGTGTTTCCTTCTGGCTGGGTTCACTGCCTTAGCCTTTGTCCCAGCTTTTCTTTCAGCCCAGCAACATTGTGCCCTTTTGCTCCTGTGCATTGCAATTGTACTTTTAGCTACACGCCCTGCCTCCATTTCCTCACTGCCATTCTGCTTTCTTCTCCTGTTCTCTGCTTTCATCATGACTGCAGCCAGTGCCCCTTTTGAGGCTCTACTGGTGACTCCTCCCAAGACAAGCCAGAGGGTCTGTCCTCAGTCCCCATGCTCTGGGCAATGCTGAGCAGCCTTTCCTGTCCTCTCTATCCAGACACTCACTTATCTCTTCATGCACCCTCTTTGACTTCTTTTCCTGCTTAAATGTGGTTATTCTGGGGAAGCCAGGATGGCTCAGTGGGTTAAGCGCTCACTTTGCAGCACCGGGGACCAGGGATCGAATCCCGGCCCCGGCCCGTGCAGAACCATATGCTGAACTGGGTGCTCCCCCAGTTCAGTTCTCTCTCTCTCTCTCTCTCTCTCTCTCTCTCTGTCAAAAATAAATAAAAATATATTTTAAAAAAATGTGGTTATTCCTTAAAGATTGGTCTTTGGGTCTCTGTCCCTTCCTTTCATTCATCTTTGCAGAGAAAATTCCGTATTTCATAAGGCTCTAAAATGTTGGCCGCCCGCTCCCAAGCAGGGTACCCCAGCATCGGGCTTAAGCTTTACATGGCCTCTCAGATACTCCCACCCTCCTGTTCAGTTACTACACACCTGCCCTCAGCACTACTACAGGCAAACTTTTCCTCAAAGCAGGGGTCTGCAACCTCAACCTGCAGACTAGATCCGGCCCTCTGCCTGTTTTGTGGACAGCCGTACCCATGGGCTTGCTTGTGGATCTCCAGCTACTCTCCTGCTGCAGCACATGCAGCCCTCAAAGTCTAAAATATTTGCTACCTGGCCCTTTATAGAACACATTTGTCAATCCCACTCTAAAGTGTCCTGGTCTTTTCACATGAGGGCTTTGATTATGTTAAGTCCCCACTCAGGAGCCATCAGTGGCTCCCCATTGTCTATGTAATTAATTTTAAACATTTTAGTTTGTTATTTAAGGATTTTTCTTACTTACCCAGCTTAATTGTACTTCTCTAGCAACCCAGCTTAGCCACTTTACCCAGGCTCCCATTCTCCTAACTGTTCCCATCTTCTCGTGCTCTTTTCCACTCCTGACCTGTCCTGGACTGTTGTGTACAAGGGCTGTCAGGGGGAAATTCAGCCATTGTCAATATAACAAGAACAGTTACATGGCTGGATACTTTCTGGACAGCCCCCCGTATGTCTGAGAGTAAACAAAATGCCATTTTGCCCACCCTCTTCCTCATATCCCCCTTGTTTTATTTGAGACTCAACTCAAGCCCTGGTTCCTCTATGAAGTGTTTCCTGACGATGAGCTATATTGATCATCACCTTACTGATTTGCATGTCATGCCTGTAATGTCCTAATATGCCCTATTCACACATAGTATAAGGAGGGTTACTAATGCTAACATCTTCCTCACTTGTTTAAGACATTGGTCCTGTCAAGCCTGACCTCCTCTTTTATTCTCTTTCTTTATTAATTTTATCACAACCTGTCCCAAGCCAGAATCCTCAGTGTCAGTTTCCACTCTTTCTTGCCTAACCACTCAGTTTATAAGAACTGTGGGCTCTGACTATTAACAATACCTTCCACCTTGTCACTCTTCCAAGCCTACTGCCCTTGCCTTGGTTCAGGCTACCATCATTCTTTCCCTGAGCTACTTCTCACTGATATTTCTTTAGCAGATCGTGTTTGTTAATGTATTGGTGTGACATTGATTGCTAACACTATGTAAGTTTCAAGTGTACAATTCATCTGTATATTGATTGCATTGTGCGCGCACCACCCAAAGTCTAGTCTCCCTCCATCACCACATATTTAACTCCCTTTCCCTCCTCATTTCTCCCCATCCCCCTTTCCTCTGATAACCAGTACTTTATTGTCAGTGTCTGAGTTTGTTTGTTAATTTGTATCTTTCTATTTTACATCCTACATGTGAGTGAAATCATATGGTTCTTGTCCCTTTCCATCTGACTTATTGCACTTAACTTGGTACTCTTAAGACCCATCCATGTTGTTGCACATGGCAGTATTTCATCTTTTTTTATGGCTGAGTAATATTCCATTGTATATATGTCCCACAGCTTCTTTATCCAATCATTCATCAAAGGACACTTAGGTTGTTTCCCTGTCTTGGCCACCATGAATAATGCTGCAGTCAACATCAGTTACATTAATCTTTACAAATAAATGTTTTCAAATTTTGTAAGTGGATACCCAGAAGAGGGATTGCTGCATCATATGATAGCTCTCTTCTTAATTTTTTGAGGCATCTTCATACTGTTTTCCAAAGTGGTTGTACCAATTTGTAATCCCACTATCTACTGGTCTTTTTTCCAGGGCCAGGATTGGGTGAGGAGAGTGAGGTGCCTGGAGCACAGAATTTAAGGAGGTACTCACTCTCAGGGTCAGGCAAGTGTAGAGTTGGCACTTGAGAGTGAGTGCTTTCTTAAATTTCATGCTCCGGGCACCTCAGGTCTCAGTGCTTTACCCTGGTCCAGGTCCTCACAGTTTTCCTCTCCCTTCAGTCCTTCCCATCTGCAGTTTATCCTCTACACATGATTGCTGAAATGATCTTTTCAGGTATTGTGACATCTAGGCTGTTTTTTAGAATCCTTAAGTTCACTCTAACTTGTCTTCCAGCCTCATCTCTTGCCTCTCTCACCTCTGCACATGAACTCTACATTCCACCCATCCTGACTGACCTAGAGTCCTTTTAGTGTGCTGTGCTCTGGCACACCTCCAAACATTTAAACCTGAACTTCCATCCCTTGGGAGACAAACACAGCATGACCCACTGTCCACTATTTGTGGACAGTTTTTCAGAATTTCCTGGAACTAATTAAGTACTCGTTCCTTTTCTCCCCTTAAGCAGAATGTACTTACCTGAATTACATAGCATGTTTCATTTAGTGGTAATTAATTTTTTATGTGTTTTTGATCTCCCACGAAACCAAAGATCAAGAGCCCCAGGTTCATATTAGAATCATCTGGGAAGTTTTCTAGAAATATTGTTGCCTAAGCTGTACCCCAGAACCAGAATGTCTGGGTGTGGCCTAGGCCTCCGTGTTCGTTCTTAAAGCTTCCCAGGCGACTCTACTATGCAGCTGGTGGCTATGACCGCTGCACTGGATGTGAGCTGCTTGAGAGTAAGGGCCGCATCCATTTCGTGTCCATGGACCTCCGCTCACTGCTCCATGCCCTCTTTCCCATCCCCTCTCCTCACACCCTGCAAGATGCCTGCCTTCCAGCAGGAGCTCCACCAAGAGCTGTAGAATGAATGACCACCACTTTAATTCATTGGCTTAGTGATTGGGGTTATTGAAAAAGAGGTTCACTCAATTACCACCTCTCTTGAACAACACAGGACTTGGAGTAGGGGAAGTTTGCAGAGATAGGGATGCCATTAGTGTGATATTCATCACACAGACTGGCTATAATGCTCTTGATTCCTAATACTTGTTTTTTTATTGCTCTAACACCAAATGAGCTGTAATTGACCTTTTGGGGGGCCTGCAGAGCCATACATGCAAAAAATATTTTAATATATCTTTTCTTATTCAGTGGACATGCTGTATAGTAGCTTTTTGAGGAAAGGTATAGAGAATAGATTCGGTTTCCTTACTAGAACTCTTCTGCAGTTTGCTCACTTGATTCAGTGAAAGTGTCTCTGGGCTTTCCTAGGCTGTGTAGTGCCCAGGTGGACTGAGGTAACAAGTAGTAATGTTGCTTGATATGGCCTCACCTGCCTGTACCAGTCTCTGCTTGGACCAACAAACTTAAATGTCAGACTTGACAAATGTAACAGTCAGAGATGTGCTGTAGACTGCATCTGATATTTACAGTTCTTTCTAGCAAAGGTGAACTGACTTTTGTTGCAAATGCTCTCCATTGCAAATTAGAAAGGTCATTTTTTTCCATTTGTACATAGTCTTTTGATGTTATTACTTTCTTTACTTTGATTTTGTGAAAGTCCACAGATGCCTTTGACTACATAATGACCCTTACTTGTGGCTACCAAAGATAGTAATTGGAAAAAGTGAGTGGCTGGTTTAGGAAGAAGCCTATTAATTATTTATTCAAAGGTTTCAAGTCACAAAAAGATAAGTCTTTGAGATTTAAAAAATTAGATTACTTTTCCAATGCTGTTTCAGAGATCATTCTTTTCAAAAGTTCAGCTGAGGGAGGTCAAAAGCTGTAATTTCACTTTCTATACCATTCCAAAGCACACTACCTTTCTTCCCATTGTCTCTTTTTATCACCATTTTGTTCTCTCCTTTCTCTCTTTCCCTCACACCAATAGTTAAATTTGTTGTTCTTTATTATTGAACAACTATGTTTCACACAGTGCTAAATGCTTTATCCCATTTAATACCTCGAAAACCCTGTGAGGTAGGTACTTTGTTAACCCTGTAATACAGAGAAAATTAAGGCACAAAGAAATTAAGTAACTTACCCAGGATCAAACAGCTAGTAAATAGTGGAGCAGATTCAGATCTAGGCTATGTATTTCAAAAGTCTGGGCTCTGAACTATTTGTTTCCTGACCCCAGAGTTCACAGTGCTCAAGGTAGTGGAATGAAGATGAAGGGTATTGCATCTGATTAAATAAAGAACAACAACAAAAACTAGTCCTCCTTCTTTCACTACCTCAGCCCCCATTGCTTTATAATGTGTCTACTTCTCAGCACACTCCAAGAAAGAATTCAATAGAACAAATACTGAATTTGAGATTTTCTGTTATCATTTCTAAAAATTCAAGCAGGGAATCTAAAAACAGTCATGATGAGAAATAGTAAATTGTAGGTAAAGAGGGAGACATTGCAGCCTTCTTTGCATTGGGTAGGTGCAGAGGCAGCTGGGGATAGACATTGTTCCCTGGAATTAGCCTTTATGGACTGCAGTGAGGTCTCACTGAGGAATGGTCACACTCGTAGCCAACCATTTTAGGGGCCTAGGAGCAGTGACCACAGGGGAGGATCCAAAGAGGCCAACAAGGGAGAGAAGTTTTCCACACCTTACCCTAACACACCCACCCACCCCAGCCCCCCAGCCCCCCAGCCCCCCACCTCCAGACAGAAGAGAAAAGCTGAGCCCGTTTTGCAGGGCTGACCTATGCCATCATCTAGA
>PVKE010018796.1:0-29142 GCA_004027555.1 Craseonycteris thonglongyai
GGATGGATGGATGGATGGATGATGGATGGATGGATGGATGGATGATGGGTGGACGGATGATGGATCGATGGATGGATGGATGGATGGATGGATGATGGATGGATGGATGGATGGATGATGGATGGATGGATGGATGGATGGATGGATGGATGGATGGGTGGATGGTGGATGGATGATGGATGGATGGATAAAGTCACAACAGGTATACTCACAGACAATAGAGGATGAAAGGAAAGTTAGGGATAAAGGATAATAGATAGATTAGATAGATAGATAGATAGATAGATAGATAGATAGACTGCTAGAAGGAAGAAAGGAAGGAACGAAGGAAGGACTAAAGGAAGGAAGGAGGGAGGGAAGGAAAGGTCCTACCATGTGTCTTCAGTGAAGAGGAAACAGGGGTTCTGAGGCAGCGCCCCCGGAGTCCCTGTGAGTCCGGGTTACCGTGGACCCGGCAGGTGATGGGGTGGCAGGGAATGGTCAGCTGAACCAGCAGGACAGGGGTCACGCTACTCCGTCCATGTGGCCATGAACCGGGCTCGTGGGCCTTTGGGAAGGCCTAGACCTGCACCCCTGGAACTTTCACGAGGTCCTATGTCCCTTGAGACTCTCCTTGCCCCCACACACAGTCAGCTCACGTTCCATGCAGCTCCAGACATGGATGACACATTCCCTCTGGGATATGGGAGGGCCATCGGCCTTACTCCACCCAATCCTGGCCCACACGGAGCCCCCAGGGTTCTCCGAACAGCGCATGGGCCCCTCGCTGAGCTTCTGTTCCCCACGTCCCCAACCCTGTCCATCCTCCACTGAGCAGCCTCCCACAGCACGTGCCGTCACGCCTCTCCCCTGCTGAATGCTTGGCCTGCGGGATCCCAGACAAGAGGCCCTCCGCCACTGGGCTGCTGCCTCGTGTGTGTCCTGCAGCCACCACGCAGAGCGCCCCCGAACCAGCCCCACGGTCTCCTACCTGCGTGTCTGCTGCACAGGACTCCTCCAGCCCATGTTCCCGCTCTGAGCAGCTTCCAACAAGGTGCGCAGGGATGGGCAGTGACGGGAGAGGGGTCGAGCCCAGGTCCCTCGCCCAGGGCAAAGGGCAGCCTCCACTTGCTATGCTGCGGCTAAAGCGAGTGTTTTACAAGCCGCTTTCACTGTGCTTTGGGGGGATCCTTGTGCCTTTCCTCCGAGGTCAGTGAGTGGTGGTGAATCCTCTTTCTACTGTCAGCAGCGTGTTGGGGTCGTAATGAGATGGCAACGGCTCTCTGTGACCACGAGAGGGCAGGGCAGGGCAGAAAGCGGCAGGCCGACGCAGGGAGGGCCCACGTCAGAGGCCTTAGGAAAGGTTACCTCCATGCTCAGACCCATGGAGGTTCTGCCAGGCCTCACCCAGCAGGGAAGCCATAGCTGCAGCACGCAGAGAGCCTGGGAACCCTTGGGCAGGCAGGGCCTGTAGCAAGCCAGAACCCTCCTGTCTCTGTGGGGACAGCTCAGGCCTGGAAGACTGGGGCCTTCCAAACAAAAGTGCACGTGAGTCACCCCGGAGTTTGCTAAATTAGGGATTCTGATCCAGTCAGGCTAAGCCGGTAGAGCCTGAGAACCTGCATTCCCAACAAGCACCCACGTGACGCTGATGCCATTGGTCCAAGGACCACACTGTGAGTAGCCAGGCAGTAAGGAGTGCATCTTGACTTCTGACTGTTCCCTGGAATAGCAGGTTCCTGGGCACATGTGGGAGTTGGCACACCTGACTTCCCTGGCTCTTATCTCCAGGTGAGAGAGGGAGGCGGGCCCGGAGTTCTGTCCAGATAACATCCCCTGTGCCCCTTTTCTTATCCCCCACAAGGTGGGCCCTCCTCCCTCTCTGCGGACTCTACTATTGTCATATGTCATTAGGGGCATCGGAGAATCACTCACTCCTTCTAGAAGTCCACCCATAGGGCAACTGCCTGTACTTGAGCCCGACTCATACCCCTACCTTCCCCACTACAGTGCCCAGTGACCTCCACTTGCCGGGCCCACAGCTTCTCTAACTTAACTGGTCCAAAAGCAAGATGCCCGTCCCCGGACCTGCTCCTTCTTCCATGTCCCCATCCCACTGAGGACACTTCCACCCATCCCAGCCTCCTTCCTCTCACACTCTGCCCCCACACCAGCTCACTCAGGCCTCTTGACATTAAATACCCCATAGCTCTTTTTTTCCCCTCCCCTTCTTGTTCTCTATCTCTACATCTCTCTCTCTCCTCCAGTGACTCACTCCCTTAGTCCTCAGTCCCATTCCAGGCCTGGTCCCATCCATTCCAGGGGCTAATTCTGTGCTAAGCTGGACCCAGAACTTCAAGGACCACCTTCCCCACACACACCCTTCCCAACTGGGCTCAGCTGCCCGACTGCTTCCTGGTCGTTCACACGCCTCTCTCTGGAGGCATAACCTGTATGTAGGGCCCTAAGCTGCCCCATCTCCAGTGAGGCAGGAGACTGGAGCAACTGGCTGGGTCCCAATAGACAGGGTGTCGCAGGCCAGGACTCCTGACGCCTCTTCCCTGGGCAGAGGAGGGCCAGGGGCAAACAGGCTGAGATGGTTCTCCTTGGCTGTGGAGCCCGCCTGTGGGAACACGCGGACTTCCTGATGGAGGCAGCAAGGACGGGCCTCCGCCGGCGTGGGCAGACAAGCCCTGCGTGCAGCGGGAAGGAACCCGGCCTGCAACTACGCACCTGCAAACGCTGTGGCTCCCGCTGGAGAGGCCAGCCGAGCGGAGACCCAGCGGGGCGCGTGGCCACCGACAGAGCGAGCGAACATCTGTAATTAAGTGAGAAACCCGCGTCTCGCTGTAGTTAGACTACCTGCTCTGCTGGGAGGAAAGCGAAGCGTTTATCCTTGTAATGATAACTTCTGGATCTGAGAAGGGGGTTGGCTGTCAATTCCGCTGGCCTGCAAAATGCCAGCTCCACCTCTCCCCTGCAGTTAGAGCGCTCGTTTTAGACCTGAAAAGGCAGAAATGCTTGTTTTTCCTTCAGGGAGCACAGAGCAGGGGATCTTTTCTACTGCAGCAGGGAAGGCCGGAAGCTTCTGGAAAGCCATTACGAGAGCCTAGCATTTGGTTTTCAGACAGCCAAATAAAGCCCCTCCAGAACTATGAGAAGCTGCATCGCTGTTGTTTAAGCCGCGTATTCTGCGGTACTCTGTGCCGTGTGCATGGAACGTGTGTACCTGCAGGTGTGTGTGTTGTTCATGCAAGGATCTGTGTGTGTGCGCACATGTGGGCCTGCAGGCGTGAGTGTGCGTGGCGAGTGTATTGTTCGTGTCGGGTGGGCCCGTGTCTGTGCGGAGAGCTTTGTGCACAACTACAAGGCCCAGGCTCTTGCTCTGGGTGAGGTGGGAGCTACCGGAGGCGCTTGAGCAGAGGAGTGACACGATGAGACTTCGCCTTCCAGGCCCACTGAGGGGGGGGGTGAGTGTAGAAGCAGCTGCTTGGGATCGTACACCTCTGCCTGGGCATGTGGCTGCTGCCCTGGTGCCACCCCCGCTCTGCCTAGGACGGGCTTCAGCAGCGCTTCCCAGAGCTCTGTTCACCAAGGCCCGAGCTGGGGGGTGAGAAGGGAGGGGACCCTGGGGGCAGCAGGGCTTGGGCCCTGGACTATTTCCTGTGCACGTTATTGTGGAAGAACAGTGGGGAAGGGGCTCCCTGGAGACCAGAATCACCCTCAAGCCCGGCCTCAGCTCAGAGGGCTTTGTAAACAATGCCACAAATAATTAAAGAGAGGCTGTGCGCTCCTCCTCCTCCTGCCTCTGTGGAGGGATGAGCGTCGGCAAATAAATCAAAACCTAATCCAGCACTTTGCATGACTGCAGCTCTCAGCGGCATGAGAGCTGCCCGGTCCCTTCAAGATGCCTGTGGACCTCGATGTGTTTATGAGCCGCTCCCAGCAGCCCTGGTGGGGCGTCCGCTGTCTGCCCCCTCCATGTAAATGAGGTGGAGATTGTGGGGGTGATGGGGGCTCCCATTGGCCTCTGAGTTATGTTCTTGTACGGGGTGGGGGGTTGAGGGGAGCCATAGGCGGACCCCTCACACAGTGGGTCTCAAGTCCCCCTGACTCACAGTGGTCTCCAGAAGCTGCCACTTACATCCGGGGAGCCGGAAGAAGGCCGTGGCTGCTCCACACCATGGGAAGAGGTGCTGGCATGGAATTGGGGGGATGTGATAGGACTTCAAAAAAGGGGGCAGGGGAGCAGATGGCTCATCGGGTTGAGCGCTTGCTTTGTAGCTCCGGAGTCCAAGGATCGAGTCCTGGCCCCAGCCCATGTGGACCCATATGCTGAACTGGGTGGGGTGAGCTTCCCGTGTGGGAGGCCCCCAACCCAGTTCCCGCCCTGCACGGCCCCTGCCCACCTGTGTGGAACAAAACTGTGTGGAAAACTGATGATGTACAACTGCTCTGGGCCCTCCCCCTTCTCTCTGTCTCTCTCTGTTTCTGTTTCTCTCTGTCAAAAACAATAAAATAA
The DNA here is from genome assembly GCA_004027555.1 of Craseonycteris thonglongyai. Taxonomy (NCBI): domain Eukaryota; kingdom Metazoa; phylum Chordata; class Mammalia; order Chiroptera; family Craseonycteridae; genus Craseonycteris; species Craseonycteris thonglongyai. The sequence continues at coordinate 4,502 of PVKE010018796.1, forward strand.
ATCTTAGGAAAAGAAGAAAAAAGAAAAACAAGGCTGTATCGATTCAAAGTAGAATTATAAAAGAAAGAAAAGGGAAAGAATGCAGCCCACGGCAATGTGTTGATCCATATATGTGCTACCCTGTGGGTGTTCAGCTAAATAATAAAATCACTGATATGCTTTAAATACCATCTAAACATAGCAATGGATACCAGGCTGAGCCCCGCTTCTGGAGAGCTGAGAAGCCATCTGAAGTCCCAGATTTGTCACCTCTGGACAGCCGTGGAGAGCACTCACTGGGGCCTGCGAGGTCGTGGCCCCCACGATCCAGTGGCCTCTGCCCGGGCAATGGCTCTGGCCAATGGCCAGCAGACGCCTGGGGCCAAGTCCTGCCTTTCAGGGGAATGGGTCCCACCCACCTGCAGGCACTCTCGGTGGCAGCCTCACCATACTGAGAAGCAGGGCACCCCACACTGTCCTGACCAAGACCCCCCCCCCAGCTCAGGGGTGCAGCACTTTGCCATGTGCATCCCACACACAGAGCGCACGTCATTTCCCAGAGCCTGTGAGCTCCCCAGACCAGCGAGCAGCACTCAGTTAATCAATCCTTCCCAGAAGAGGGACCCACAGGCAGTGCAGAAGAGGCCTGGGTCCTGCACGAAAGGAAGCTGGTGTGAGTGTTCTCAGCTGGGGGGCTGCAGAGGCCGATGTATCCCCCCTCTGACCTGCTGAAAGGGGTGGAGCCCTCCGGAATTTTGTGCCCCACCAGGGAGCTAGAATTTGAGCAGCTAGAGCTCCTGCCCACTTTCTGCTTAGGGAGAATTCTCTGGGCAAACCTTGCTTTCAAGTTCTTGTTGTAGCAGCAGCTGTCAATGATGAAGTACCTGCTATGGGCCAGGAACTGAGTTTCTGTTATCTACTAATGTCCACGTAAGCTGGGTGCCATTATTCCGATTTTTACAGACAATGCAACTGAAAATTGGTGAAATTCTCCCCTTCCAGGTCCCCTGAGTGTCGCTCTTGGACTAGCCCAGTGAGCTGGAACCTCCTGGAACAATCTTCCCAGAGCCACATTTCCCTCCTCCTTCAGCAGTATCTGCTGAGCACCTAATTCATGCAGTGAGCATTTCCTTCCCAAATGGCCAAAACCCACGTAGAAACGTGCTCAGCCTCAAAAAGGAGGAAAGAACATGCAAATTAAAGCAAGGATGCATTCACCTTCCAGTTGATCCTCTTGGCAAAATGAAGATGGATCGTGACTGTTGCAGACAGGGGAGGGCACATTGGGGGTCTCAGTGTGGGAGGTGAGCCACCTGGAGGGCAGTTTGGTAGCAGCTATTGAAAGATGAAAGGTGTTTCTGTCAATCCAGCCCTCCCACTTCTGAGTCTGTACCCAGGGAAATAATTGCACACTTTACACAAAGGGTCTGCACAAAAATGTTCTCTGCAGCGTTGTCAGTAGCTGTGAAACGCTGAAAAAGTACCACAGTCCCATGGACAAGTGCTGCTCCGTACGTAGGCCATAGCGCGGATGCATCCATAATTAACACACAGCACAGTCGTGCTACACTGAAAGGCCTCGAAGCCGTAGTGTTAAGCGAAAGAACATCTGGACAGTGTGGTATTCGTGTCAACAACCTCACAAAAACAGAAATGTAAAATGCTGACGCAAATGCAAAATTTAAGGTGTGGAAAGGGACTCAGGAAACTGATTGGAAGTGTTTTCAGGGGAGGCTGATCGTAATGGGAGAGCCAAGGGCGATGTTTGTCTCTCTTATTTTTATTTTTTAATAATGATAATGTATTTGCATTACTTCTATTATAAAATTTTTTTTTAATATTTATTTTATTGTTTGAGAGGAGGTGAGAGAGAAAGAGAGAGAAGTAGGGGGAGGGCTCAGAGCAGTCTCCATAGTTGTACATCATTAGCTGTGACATAGTTTCATTTCACACAGGTGATGTGAGGCCGTGCAGGGCAGGAACTGAGCTAGGGGGCTTCCGGCATGGGAGGCAAGAACCTTCGCCACCATCCTGGCGGTTACCAGTTGCACCTCAGTTCAGCGCTTGGGTTTGCACTGGTTGGGGCCGGGATTTGATACTCAGACCTCATGGTTGCAAGGCAAGCACTCAACCTGCTGAGCTATCCTGGCATCCCTAAATTAAACATATTTTTAAATAAGTATTTATGAATGTCAGTAGGCACTGCTGAATTGTTGGGGGCATCTGAGAGTCCAGACTGGAGAGAGACTCAGACTTGGGGTCTGTGGGAGGATCGTCCATTCATTCCCCACGCACCCAGTGAAGAACTCACAGTGTGCCTATGGGCCCAGCACTCTGCCTCAGCCACCTACCTACCTTTAGATGCTGGCCGAAGTCAGTAGAGCTGGAAGGGCCCTCAGAGTTTATCTAGTCCACACCTCACCCATTTTATAGACAAGAGCAGGAGCATGACTTGCCCAGAGTCCCACAGAGAGGCAGGGCCAGAACCAGGAGAAGGACAGCACCATCCCCCCGAAGCTGTGACCTCCCCTGCCTCTCTGTCCCTCCCCTTGAGCCCTGCTCACCAGCACGCAGAGAGATCGGAATGCTCTGGCTCAATGAATGATGGAATGAGTGAACGAATGAGTGACGACTGAGTAAAAAGAGGCAATGCAGGATTTCTTGTCAGAGAGGAAGGAGAAGAGGAGGCGGTCTTCTTTATGGGTGTTAAGAGACATGTGCCCTCCTCCTCCATAATCCTGCATGAGTGGGGCAGTGGACGGGTGCAGGCTTCAGGGCTAGGTGATCATCAGGTCAGTATGGACACGTGTGCACCCATCGGGCCAGGCCCTGAGCCAGGCTGAAAGGCCCACAGACCCCGACCTGAGGGGTAGTTCCCAAACTTGAGCATGCATCGGAACAACCGCAAGGACGTTTAACAACAGATCGCTGTGCCCACCTCCAGGCGTTTCTGAGGCAGGGTGTCTGGGATGGGGTGAGAGTTTGCATTTCTACTAATAGCAAGGTCCCAGGTAATGCTGCTGCTGGTCTCAGTCCTGGCCGTGTGTTAGCATCACCTGCGAGGTTTGGAAACCAGCCGGGGCCCAGGCTGCTTCTGTATTCAATTACATCAGCGTCTCCAGGGAAGAGACTTGGCGAGCAGAGCTTCTCATACTTCATCTAAGATGAAGGACCAGTATTTTTTCCCTTTCTACTGTCAATCACCTGTAGATCAAGATTTTTGAGAAATACAATAAAAATCAATCTCTGGGGGAATAAAGTAAAATTAACCATAAAGATACACCAAATATACATTCACATTTGTATTATTAGATTCTGCAAGCATGAAACTATTCTACCAATTGCCATAAAAGTTTCCAGGTACTTACTCTCAACGTCTGTATTTATTGCAGACTCATAGCCCAAAGTTTACAAGCTGACAGCATCCACAGGCCTGGAGGCTAGACCCTCTAACCAGCTCCCAGGGCTAGTCATAGCCAGACAAAGATGACAAAGAACCTAATTCCACCTTTCCCTGGGGAGTCATCTCTCTTTCCTCAGTAGGCCTACAGTCCTCAACTCAGGATGGGCATCAAATCTTTTCCATGTGTACAGGGCTCATCTTTATAAGGGACAGAGTTGGGGGATTTTCTGAAATACTTTCTAAAATGTTGCTACTGGGAAAGAAATCACTCAGAGGCTTGCAGAGAGGAGTCCTGCTTCCTTGCAGTCAGATCCCTGGTTGAGAAGTCAGCATTTCTGGGTTCTGCTTTTAAATCTCTCACCAGCTAGCTAAGAGGCAAATCATATTTCTTTGGGTGTCACTTTCCCTGCCTGTGAACTGCGCAGAAGGGCATCTCTGGGCCCTGCAATGCCATCACTGAGGTTCCAATGATCTGGAACACGCATATTGCCCTATAGGTTCAGCCGTCAATGGCCGGGACAGAAATCATGGTCAGATCCTCCGGAAAAGAATTCCCGGTTAAACTAGTCACACGGACAAGAGTTCTGATCATTTAACTGACAGCTGCTGTCCATCCCTAAGTGCCAAACTTGCTAACTTGGGTTGTGTTTGCCTTTTCCCAAAGGAGATCTGTTGATTTGTTGACACTCAAACCTCTGATCAGCTCACAATTTTAGACGGAGGAACTAATCTGGAGAAGCAGTTCAGCCTCCCATACACAGAGGACTGAAGTCCCAGCTCTGACACGGCCAGACTGGGGGGTCTGAACAAGCCCTGTCCCCTCTCTGGGACTCGCTTTCCACTTCGACAATGTGGGCAATTGAACGAGCTAGAGGTCTTCCAAAGGCACCTGCAAAGCCCTCTATCCTGTTTGTTAACTTGCCGCTTGATGTTAGAATTTCATCACAAAACGAACACCTGTAGAAGAGCAATGTCACTTCTGGTCCAAGGCGGCCAGGGTGACCCCCTCCATTCTGACCACATTTTCCATTCACTTTCCCACGTAAAGCCTCTCACAGCAGCTGGACTGATGGAACATATGATGGGCCAGGCACTGAACTCCCCACTTGGCCTCGATTAACGCATGTCAATCCCAGAGTCACCCAAGGAGGGAAGGACTGTGACAGGAACTCTTGTGAGCCTCACGTTACAAAGGGAGTTGTGACCCAGAGAACTGAAGCAACTCCCTCAGGGTCACGCAGCAAGAATGCAGTAGACACAGTTCTAACCAGGCTGTCTGGCTTCAATCAATTCCTACTGAGTCCCTACGATGTGCATACGGCAGAAGACCCTGCACAGAGTCAGTATCTGTGGACACCTGTGATGGTATTATGCGGTATTCAGAAAACCAATGTCCCCCTTTCCCAAGCAGCCAGGGACAATAAACACAGAACCGTTTAAATTTCCTTTGTCAATATTCTATACACCTGCCAAAGACAGCATTAGCAGATTGTGCAAAGTGATGCATTTCTCTGCACAAATACCTCCTATTCTTGCCGCATCAATGGCTCCAGCACTTAGTTTGAGAGCTCTGTCTTTCCTAAGCAAAAGGAACACTTTTGGGTGAAATTCCACTCTCCCTTCACATAGCAGCCTGAGGGACAGGTGGGTTGAATCTCAGGTGGGCTCTGAATCTCCGTGGGGCGGCTGAGAGGAGAGCCGATGTTCTCATTTCACAGCAAACCCTGAAAAAACAAGAGAGGTATTTCTAAGGACCTGCAGACCTTTGATGGCCCTTCCCCGAAAAAGACACCCTAGCATGGTGGTTAAGACCCAGACTGCTTGGGTTCAACTCCTGTGTCCCACTTACTGGCTCTGTGATCGTGAGTCTATAACCTAATCTCTCTGTGCTTCAATTTTTCTATCCCTAAAACATAGGCAACAGTGAGGGGTTATGAGGATTGTATAAACACAACCAGTGTAGGAAAAGCGGCTGAAATCCTGCTTTGCAGAGAACAAGGCTGCAGACACGTCAGCTGTTACTATCACACTCTCAGGTAAACTCACTACGCCCACTATTCGGAAAGGAAGATGTCCAGGGTTTACGTGTGGAATTTCACGTCCTCGTTAAATGTGCTGCCTTCTAAGAACAGCGTGACGGCCTTCCCTGAACACAGAGCAGCCGTGACTCTCGTTGCTTTCTTCCCTCCATGGTCCCATCTCCTCCATCCTTGGGTTTCCCGTCTCCTCTCCTTCGCTGATGAGTCCAGCCCCTAGGGCCACCCACCCCTCCTCGTCCTACCCAGCCTGGGCCATCTTTCTGAGAATGGGGCCTGAGGTTGTCCTCTGCGTCTCCTCTCACCTCCTCTCATCCCCTGCACCAGCCTGAGCTACCTCTTCCTGTCCTCTCTGAGGACGGCTGACACAGGGCTGCAACCAGATTGTAGCAGCCGACCACAGGGGATGAGTCTGCTGAGAACACCGCCTGGGGTAAAACGCTGGCCACAGCTCATCCGCAAAGCTGGTCCCAGAGCACCGGCCAGAGCTCTGCAGAACCTCGGCTGGGGTTTGAGTTCCGCACTTCATCCTGGCCTGGCCTGGAAGCAGACCTCCCAGGGCTCTCTCTCCCACTGCCCCTGGGGGGCTTGTTTGTGGTGGTGAACCTTGTACCCGTCAGCCCCGGGAAGGGAGGCCAGACCCCTAGGGATCTGGACGCCTCCAGCCCCTTCCATGACCCTGGGGTAGCATGCGGCAGCCCAGTCACAGAGACCATCTGACAGATGGGAAGGCCCAGAAGCCGAAGCTTTTTTCTAACGGCGGACACTGGGAGGCCACGCAGCAGGACGGGAACCCCTTGGGGACCAACTTTGCAGGCCACTGGCCTCACACTCCTCCACCCGGTCCTGCCAGCCCCTGGGAGAGAAGTCTGGAGTAGACGTGGCATGGGACTCCGGCTTCCTCTGGTTCTCTCCTTTGTCTTCCTGTGGCCCAAGGAGACTTTGTTAGAAAAGGCCACCTCCCCGCCTGGCCAGTCTGGCCCCACTGGCCTTGGCCTTGGCCCCACATTTGCTCACATTCTCAGCTTCAGTTAGAAGCTCCCCAAGTCGCCCAGCCACCGGGCCTGACCTTGACCAGCAAAGGGCTGAAACCAGGCCCTGCCAGCCTCATAGACCACTCGCCTTTTATTAACCTGTGTCTGGGGCTCCTGCCTCCTGGGAGCCCCCCGACTCACCCTGCAGCAGAGGCAGCCTGGTCCAGAAGAGGAGGAAGGGACCGGTGTCCTTGGTCATGTCACTCCGTAGGCAGAACGGGGCAGGGAGCCGGCCGGGAGGGCAGGGTGGCCTCCTGTGTTCGCACTAGGCCTCACTGGGCCGCGGGGTCTTACCTGTGAGATGGAAACATGGACTGAGTGACTGCGAAGGTCCCTTCTGCTGTGAGGTTCTCTGGGGAGCAGCTTCAGGACCAGAACTCAGGCCACCACCCATTCTTACCGACAGAGCTCCCCACTGCTCTCCTGCCTCTGGGTGCATCCCAGCCAAGCCATTCTCCACCCTGGTCTTCCTACGATGCCAATGTGGCCGTGCTATCCCCTGACTAAATTCCTCCCGTGGCTGCCTGACCCGGCCCACAGGCCCTCGCCAGGGCTCTGCCTACTGATCTTACCGGCTAGCAATCGGCTCCACCCCCCGGAACGCCCTGCAGCTCCCTGAACCCATGTCTCTGGCTCACCTCCGAGAGGCCCTCCCTCCACCTCGAAGGCCCTCCACTGGCCGCCACACCTTTACCTTCACCTTCACCTAGCTGAGCTCTGTGCACCCTCCCCGACCCTGATGGCTGGGTGGGCATTGGTGACACAGTGCGCACTGGCCTCCGTAGCCTTTGCCTGTTCACTGGTCTGTCACCCCCACCACACGGGGTCAGCTGCTATATTCTGTCTCCCTGTACCCTGCACTTAATCAGCGCTCAAAAGATGCGTGTTTCATCCATAGTAAGGACTGTCTTCTGCCTTCCAGCCCAGCGCTCCTGCAGGAGTTCAGAGAAGGCAGACGTGGGTGGAAACACCCGATGCTGTCCCGTGGGCCAGGGGTTTCTCAAGCCCCCACCGCTGCCCACTCCTAGCCTCTCGCCCTGAGACGCCCACAGCCATCCCTGTTGATTCATTCGCATGGGCTCCACCCACATCTCTTCCCATGGCTTCATCCACCGCTCTGGAGGCTGACCTTGAAGTAAGAGCCTCTGGTCTCTGCTTCACATTGACAGGCTGGCCGTGGAGACGGTCCCAGACGTGCTGAAGAAACGGTGGGACTGCATGCTGACCCATCCCTCTCTTCCCGAATCTACCTGCCCGTCAAAGTCCTGCCGATGGTCGTCTCCTGCCAGGACCCTTCTGTGACCGAGACCTCCTGACTAGGTCCAGCCAAGCCACACCCTGTCCTAGCTCCTGGGAAGGGGTTGTACCCTGTCACCTTCAAATGAATGGGGAGATCTGGTCAACTCTTCCTCGGCTTTTCCCATAAAGATCAAGAAAGGTTGTCTGGAGGGAGGAGTAGAGCGGAGGAGGACCCAAGGAACAGAACCCTGTTCCTGGCAGGGACATCAGAGCAAACACAGCGTTTGAGTTTCTTGAAATCAGACTGAGTTCTCCAGGGCCTGTGTGCACCCCGTGTGCACCTCCAGGAATAGCTCAGCGCCCACTAATCCCATTCCTCAAATGCTTTCCCCTCGGATCCTGACAACTGGAGCTGCTACTTAAGCTTTGAACTCCCTGCACGCGGCCTACCTGTTGGAACGGGTTCAGAGGCTACTTCAGTGGCTCCGGTAGAGTGGACGTCACCTCCTGAGCCCTGACCTGGCCCCAGGATGGACCTGTCCCCACCCGAGACCAACGCGGCTCGGCCCGGCCTCACCTTAGGACCCTGGGCCATCCCCGTTAGGTTTTACTGAAGCCTACCAACGAGGGCCGGCCCCCAACAGCAGAAGCAGAATCTCTGCCGGCCACCGGGGCTTGCTAAAGTTCCTGTCCTCAGCGCTTTGGCATTAAAAAAAAAAAAAAGTTTAACATTTTATTTCAAATTTACAGTAAATTTGGAAGGCTGATCCAAAGTATACCCATTGCCCGCATTTACCGTTTAGTGTTGACCCGTCTGCCTTGTTGTTGTGTGTGTGTCTGAAACCATTGAAAAAAATGTTAGAAACACGGGGCCTCTTTAGCCCTCAGTGGTTTTCCGAAGAACAGGCACATTCTCTCACCTAACCACAATGCAAGTTATCAAATCAGGAAGCTGAACACTGGTGCAGTCATAAGTATTATTTAATCTGCATCCACACTCAACTTCCAAAGGTCCCAACAGGCACTGGCGCCGCCGGGGAGAAAGCTCCCCAGACAATGAGAATGTGCGGCGGGCCGGGGTGAGACCCACCGAGGCTGAGGCCCCCTCCTCCCCGCTCAGCTCCTGTCCCCCGAAGGTGCATGGCTACAGGGGGCGCCCAGGAGACCCCTAAGCGCTGCTCTGCAGCCTGGAGGCTGAGTGTGGGCTCTGGCTGCCAGGGAAAGCTGCCCAGCACCCGCTATAAATAACCTGGAGGGGCGGGCTGGGGGCGGGGTCAGCGCAGCCCTGGGGGTGGGGGCTGAGGGCAGTACCCCAGTGCCCAGGGCCTGGCCTTCGCCTCTACGATGGGCGGGGGAGGGGCAGGTGGGGCGGGCCGTCCTCGCTGGGAGGTGCCCTCCTGCCCCAGGCTGCCGGGAGCATGGGGGTTCCTGCAGGGAGCTGGGATCTCCTCCGCTCTCCACACCCCCTCCTCTGCCTGCTCAGCCTCCTGCCTCCAATACTCAGAGTAAGTGTGGGCCGCGGGGGTCCGGCCTCAGGGCGCAGACCTGCTGTGATGACTGGTCTCTGTGCTCAGTTCCTGGGCCCAGTTTCCCACGGCTTTTTATAAGGGGACTCCTGGCTTACAAGCCGGGCTGGGGTGGGGGACCCCTGTGTGGGCAGGCGAGGGAGCGATGACGTTGTAAGGCAGCTAGAACAGGACCAGGAGGCCTTGTGGCTGACCCCCTCATGTTCCAGACGTGCCCCCCTCACTTCCAGAAGTCCCTTCTCCCCTGTCCATCTGTCCCTGCCCCCATGGGTACCTCCATCTCCCTTGCGGGAGCCTCAGACCCCCTTCTCGCCTCACTCCAGTTCTGCCCCTTCCCCTAACAGCCCCATGGCCTGTCCCCACCCAGGCAGCCCCCAAGACCAAACGAGCAGTGGGGCTGAGAGCGCTCCAGGGACCGACGTCACCAGGGGTCTCTCAAAGCTGTGGGCACCTCTTGGCCAGAGTTGGAGCTGCAGGTGGGAGCTGGGGATGACAGGATGGAGAGGAGTTACAAAGAAAGCTGAATAAGTGGGGTGCGGCCAGGAGGCCGGGATCCCCAGAAACAGATTCTCAGACGCGAGAGGAATCGCCCATTTCACAGATGAGGAAACCGAGGCTCAGAGGAGAGCAACCTGTGCTAGGCCACACTGTTCATGAAGAGCCCTGACATTAAGAGGGTCCAGAGGACAAAGAGGGGGCCCAGAGGCCACACACTGTGGGGGTGGGGGCAGAGCCAGGGTGGGAGTCAGGAGGCCTAGTCACGTCTGGCCTCCGCCGCAGACCAGCCTCAGGGACTGTTTCCCGCCACCCCTACCCCGGCCTGGCTCTGAGCACAGAGTCAGCACTCAGTGAGTGCAGCTGTGGTTTCCTGCCAAGCAGGAGACCCCGCCTGAGGACCCTGGGGCCCTGCCCTCCCCAGGGGTCTGGTCAGGTGGAGGAGGGCAGGCACCCTGCTGGGGTTTGCTCAGGGCCCAGTGGGGCCTCTAGACCTGCCAGGTCCTTTGAGTGGCATTGCAGGCTGTATTCGGGTGGGTGGTCACAACCACCCCCACTTCCTCCAGCTCCCCACATCCCTGGCTTTGAGCTCAGTTTGTCCCCTCCTACTTGTGCTTGGGGTGTCTTCCCAGAGAGCCCATGTGAGGGGCCTGGGATGTTCCTTAGCCCTCCCCTTTGGGGTGCATGAGGTCAGCTGCCCAAGCTGGTTAGAGGGAGAAGGTCCTGGTTGCTGCTCCAGAGCCGGGCCGGGGGGAGGTCTCCTTTGGGAGGGTCAGAGCCAGAACCTCAGAGGCAGCAGTTGGTGGTCCCTTAGAGTCACCCTCGCCCCCTGGAAGACCACCGGATAGCACCCAAAGTCGCTCAGGGTGTGACCAGCTAGAGAGGAACTGACCCGAGGCTTCCTTAGGCCTTTGTGATGACGGGATTTATTTCTGGGTCCTGGTCCAACTGCTTGGATATCTCTGCTCACTGTGACATGAGAATGGGAGCCGGCGGTGGGTGGGAGGGCGACTCAGGAGGGGCCTGCCTGGCTTTCCACCTTCACTAACTCAGCCGGTGTTTAAGCAGGACGAGGACGTGAGGGTGTGCCCCTGCCCTGTGGAGGGGACAGCCCTAGACGGAGGCCCGAGAAGAAAATGATGGCGAAGCATTAAGTGTGTATTTGCAAACGCTGGTCGTTGGAACGATGAAGAAGTGTGTGCGGATGTGAGAGCAGGATTCTGTGGAGGGGTGGAGGGAGGTGGGCAGAGGGCAGGGGTGGAGGTGGAGAGGTCCCAGAAATCCGTCAACTCTGAGGCTGCAGGGGCATGGTGGGGTCTGACTTTTATCCTAAGAGGGGAGCTTGCCTGGTCTGGTTTGCAGCTGGGGAGGTTGTCTGGTGTTGAGTGGGGAGCAGAACCCGTGAGCCTGGGGCTCCTGGTCGCTCTCTGGGGAGTCTGGGAAGCTGCTTCAAGAGGCAGGGCCGGCAGGGCTGCAGTCCATGCAGCCGACCTGCTCCCCACCGCGCTGTGCTCTGTACGAAACAGCAGGGAGGTGGGACAGCCATTCACAGCAGGGAAAGGAGGCTGAGTGAGGCTGAGGACTGTGGCTGCCGAATTCCGGAGCCCTGGGTCCTAAGCTTTTGAACTACTTGCCCCCGGCTCTGTGAAGGCCCCAGGAGTCTACCCGACAGACCCCCTTGGCTGGGTCCAGCCCTTCAGACATTCAGGGAACAAGATGCTACCCTTTCCGAGGGTCTCAGGACAGTGCCAGGTCCTGACTTCTGTGGCCGCCGCCTGTCCTGAGAAGCTCAGCCAGGACAGAAGTCCCCACAGGGGCCTGGGCTCCAGGAACCGGGACCCTTATGAACCTGCACAGCCCTCTCCAAGGCCAAGGTCAGGGCCCGGCCCTGGACCCCCGCTTCCAGGGTCTGTAGGACTGAGGATAGAGAGAGGCGGGTCTCAGGACCATTTGGCAGGAGCCAATTCGTCTAATGACCCCCAAAACTCAACTACTACTTTCTGAATGTTTTCTAACCTGATCAGCTAATGTTTCCTCTCTGTTTTTGCCATTTTGCTGAAGTTTCAGTATTTTTTTTAAGAGCAATTTGTCTGAGGGTACTGCTTACTTCGTTTTGTATTCTTAGTGAATCCCAAATTTGCAGTACTTTAGGAATTATGAAATGATTCTGTAATCCTCTTAACTGTCATTTTCTACTTTATCTGATATTAAACATTCTTAGGAATCCTTAACCGGTTTTTCTAAAGTGACTTTATTCAAAATTAGATTTTTTTTTTCAACTGTCATTTCGAATCCACCAGAGGGAAGGATCATTCTTTAACAAGCATATTTTGTTTATTCTATTTAGCAGCTACACAGGGCTTACCATGTGCTGCTTCATTACCTATTTGCAGTTCCACCGCAATCTTAGGAGACAAAACCATCATTATCCCCACTTTACAGATGACGAAGCTGAGGCAAGGGCATGTGCAGGGCCAGGATCTAACCAGGCAGCCGGACTCCAGACTCCTTTTCCTTCACAAACAAATATTTTCCTGTGATAGAATTTTATTGTCGAGGTTAGGACACTCAGGTGCCAAAACAATTCAGAAAAAGGGTGTCTCTTAGGCAAACTGGCTTAGATGAGTGCTTACTAAAATGATGAAGGAGATCATGTCAGGCCTGAGTGCCCTGTGATCAGGCCTCCTGCTGACCAGCTAGCTCCCTCTCCCTTTATTGGGCCAGGGTGTTCCCTCCCTCCCGCCCCCTGTCCTCTCTTCCCCTCCCTCCTGCCTGGCTCAGACTCCTGTATGCAAGGGGAGAGGGACAGGAGAGCTGGAGCCACCGGGTCTCAGAGGTGACAGTGCACACCATGAGGAGGCCTGGGTGTTTCTCCAGGCGAGTTGGAGACTGGATTAGGACTGGAAGGGGGGTGGGCAGCTTAGCAAAGGGACCATGAGAACAGAAGTTCAGGGATGAGCTCTCCGGTCCTCATTCGAGGTCTAGCACCTGATAATTTACCACCGAGTATCTCAAATTTCCTCTTCCAGGAAGCCTGCCCAGATGCTCCAGAAATAACCGCCTGCTTCCTATATATGCTTCTCAACCCCTCCGCGCCTCGGCTCCCCCATGGCCTATGGCCTCTGCTTGTCTGCTCAGAATCCCCCCTCCTCCCCTGCTGCCTCCTTGCCTCCCGCCTTCCCTCCTCATCCCCACCCTTCTCCTACCCCTCCTCTCACCCCACCTCCTGCTCCAGGCTCAGTGAAACCAGGGAATGAGAGGAAACCTGGAGGGGAACCCTGTCCCTCCCGAAGAGTCCTCTCTGACCTTGGACAGAGAGGGAGGAAGCAGCGCGGGCTTCCCCCAGGCCCACCCCTTACTGGCAACCCAGTTCTTGGACTTGTGGTCCTGCAAATCTCCCAGGCTTAGACCAGGGGCTAAATTTAGGTGAAACGCTGTCCCCGGCCAAGAGGGAGCATTAGGCTGGGCCAGACCCCCTGGCTCCAGGGATGTGGCACCTTGGGGGCCTGCCTGTCCCTGGGACACAGGTTCTGCCTGGACAGGGCCTGTGGTGGAAGCAGAGCAGCTGCCCCCCTCCCCCTGCCAGGGCCTCGCCCCCACCCTCTTCTGGATAAGGGCTTCCAGCTCCAGGCCCTCGGAGCCTGGAACCAGGACCAGGGCTGGACTCAAAATGAAAAGTCAGAGAGAAGGAAATCTGACGAGTAGAACCTGAGCCCCCAGAATCAGGAGGGAAGGCGCCCCTCTACCTGGCTGTGAGAATCGTGGTCTCACCCATTCACCCGTCTGTCAAATCAGCCATCCGACGTTTACTGAGCACCCGCTCTGTGCCAGGTTCTGGATTGGGAATGGGGGACACAGATCCAAACCAGCCCCGTGAGGGCTCAGAGCTCATCTCGCGGGGCAGGGGTGGTCTCATGGGGCTGGGTTGAGGGGTGGGAACGTCTCTCTGCCCTTAGGGTAGCCAAGAGCTGATCAGTACAGAAGCCCAAGTTGTCCCCCACAAAAGAGAACATAATGGGGTTTCTAGAGGATTTAGAGATTATAGAACCCACACTTTTCATCTTCGTGGCCTCAGGGCCTGACTAGCCAGTTGGCCTCTGCTCCCACCGTGACCCAGCTGTCTGCCTACAGGAGCCTCCTCCACAGTAGTGAGGGTAGCTTCTAACCTGAGCTGCCTCTGGAGCCCCTGAGCCGCCTTGTTTGGGGCTGGGGTCCTCTCAGCATCTGTGGACCATAGACCTTCACTTCCTCAGCCAGAACCAGCTCTTCTGTGTGTACCTGACCGAACCACAGCCTACCAGACTGCCCATTCTGTCCTGCCTCTGCCCCCTACCTGCTGTGTGGCCTTGGGAGGTGACTTTGCCTCTCTGGGCCTATTGCCTCACCTGTAAAGTAGAACTGCAGTGAATGCTTGTAAGTGCTGTCTATACCACCCCAGGGTCTTGGGGGAGGGCTGGGGGGTGGCAGGGGACAGCGCTCTCCCATCTGACCAGGTGGGGTCTTTGATTAGGACTCCCAGACAGTGTGGGAAGGCTGAGGGTGCAGCCTCCAGCCCTGTGCCGACAGGAAATGAATTGAGCCCATTGTGGGGAACGTGATATGTAAGGGCTGTCGGGCCCTGGCCCTGGGGGTATCTTGGGGCAAACCCTGACCCAGGTGTCAGGGAGGGAACATATGACAGGTAGGGCAAAGGAAAGGGGCGTCTCACTGGTAAGGCAGTGGTTTCTGGAATGTCAAGGCTGGGAGGGGTATAAAAGTGACCACACACACACGACTCATGCACACACACTGGCCACAGAGTGGGAAGAGTGGTGGTCTGGGGGGGGGGGATGCAGGACAAGGGTTAGAATTTGAGAGGGCGTTGCTCGTGTTTACTTTCACACCATGCATTTCTCAGCCTCTCAGCCTTTACACATGCTGTGCTCTCAACCCAGGATGCCCTTCCTGGCAGTGGCCTCATCAGCTGCACAAACTCCTACTCAACCTTCAAAGCCCTCACCAGCATGACCTTCTCCATGACACTACCCCATTCTTCCTCAGCAAATTGTAGACACTGTAACAACTAACCTATCCCTCCTTCCCACCAGAATATAGTCCCCTCAAACACAGAGATGACCTTATCCACATTATCTCTCCATGCCCAGCACCCCCTCCCATGATTTCTTTAGAGATGGGAATCCTTGGTGGTTTTTATCCTTTGGTTGGGATGGCCACTGTTGTAACAAGCACCTGTTTCCTGCCGAGTGCTCACCCTGGCTCAGTGGTCCTTCCCTTTTCCCTACTCATCTATCTGCTTGTCCCCAAAGTGCCACCAGTCCCAGGAAGCCTCCCTTATCTCCCCAAGTCCAGGTTTAGTGTCTCTCTCAGGTGTGAGCCTAACAGGCTTTGTAACTGCCTGCTCACCTGCATGACAAGGAAACAAGGTGACATCAGCCCCTCCCCCCTGCTTCCTTCTGCACCGTCTAAGGCTAGGGGGCCCCTACCTGGCCTCCGACCACCTGAGTACAGCCACTAGGTCCCCAGCCAGGGCCTGCCACCCAGTAGGCATTCTATAAATATTTACCGGGTGAATGAACAGCTCGCGGCCCCCACCAGCTTGCCTGACAGGACACAGGCCCCATCCCGGGGGGACATCTCATCCCGAGGACGAGGCCTCTGGGGGCTGAGGGGTGGACAGAGGTCCAGCTACACCAAACCCCTTCGGAGGCCTTACCAGGCTTCCTGGCCTGGGCAGCCTGCTCTGGCACTGTGTGGCCTTGGGCATGTCCCTCCTCAGTCTCCTCCTCTGCACAATAGAGGCCAGAGAAGGACGGGATGAGTGACCGAACAGGGCAGGGGGACAGACATGTGCTGTCGATGGGTAGCCCAGGCCTGACCTCTGACCCCCATCCCTCCTATCTCCTAGGCAGCCAGGCCAAGCCAGGTGCCCAGAGACCAGCCCCCATGGACACTGCTGGAACAGTACTGCCGTGCAGTCACTACCCTCGCCAACATCTCAGGTACGCAAGCCCCTGCCAGCACCCTGTGCAGACCCCAGGAGATGCGGGCAGCCCCACACCCCCACCCCAGATGGCCTGAGGGAGGAAGAGACCTGCCTAGGTCAGCCCAGGCTCAGCGCACTGGTGGACAGTGCTGGTTCCGGGCCTGTCTCTTGTCTCGTCTCTGGGCGGCCCCATCCGGGCTCTTCCTGACGATGGGGGCTTGGCTGGGAGGGGTCCTCCCTCCAGCCACCTGTTCCCTGTGTCTGCACCCAAAGGAAGCCGCCTGGGCTGCATTCAAACTCAGGCAAGGCCAGCAGCACCCAGCATAACATACATTCTCTGGTTGCCGTGGCTACACGTCACCGCCTCGTAAGGACCTTGGAAGCAGCAGCCAGGTCCCTACGTACTGGCCCCTCAGAGTTGTACGGGGGCGATTCAGTGTCAGGGCCAACCAGTGCAGAGCTCGGAACGGCTCTGGGCTCTCAGGGGCTCTGGAGATGTCCCCAGGTCCCCACCCAGGGCCCCGGCTGTCTCAGGCAGACCTGAGAGGATGAGGGGTGTCCTGGGAGCTTCTGCCAGAGAGACAAGGGTGCTCATCAGCACTGAGACCCAGCACCAAATGCAGCTGGGGCTGAGCCAAAAAGGAAAGCCTTCTGCCCTGTTTACGAGGGGTCAGGAGCCCAGGTGTTGGAGTCACATAGACCCGAGTCTGAAGCCCAACTCCCCCTACCTAGCAGCTGTGTGACCCTGAACGAGTCACCTGACCCATCGTATTATAATAGTGTGTGAGGGCTGCCATAGAATACCGCAGACCGGGGGCGGCAAGTCACAGAAATTTTGTCTCGTCATTCTGGAGGCTCGAAGTCCAAGACCAAGGTGCTAGCAGAGCTGGTTCCTTTCGAGGCCTCTCTCTCTCCTTGGCTTGTAGACGGCTGTCTTCTCTCTGTCTCTACCGGGTCTTCCCTCTGTGCACACCTATGCCCTGATCTCTTCCTGAAAGGACAGCTGTCATTTTTGATGCAGGCCCATCCTAAAGACATTATTTCAATTTAATCACCAGTCTCCAAGTAAGATCACATGGTGAGGTACTGGGAGTCGGGACTTCAACCTGCATGTTTTGAGGGATGTGATTCAACCTAAAACACCTTCCAAGCCTCAGTTTTCTCATCTAGAAACGAGTCTAAATCAAGGGCAGAGGCTTACTGAGAAGGTTGAATGTTAGAGACCATGGAGACGCCAGCATGGGCCATGTGAAGCAGCCATCAGGCCGGGAATAGAGCACCCCCATATCAGAAGGGTCCCAAACTCCCCCTTACCCGAGCTCTCTGCTCTTCCAGACAATGCTGGTTTGTCAGCAGACCCACCGCCTTCACCCTGTTCCCCCCTCTCACCTCCATGGGTGGCACAGACCCTGGGTTTCCCGTGACCCCTGGAGAATGGTGGGTGATCCCCACCTCCTCTGAGTCTAGTGGGGAGGATTCCAACTTCTCCAAGCACAAGCCCCAGCCCCGTGTAACTTGTAATATCATGCATCTGTTGAAAAATCAAAGAAGAGGACCCCTCATCCCCCAACCCCAGAATTTTTATATTTATATTCTCTAGGGGTTTATCAACCCCTTAGAGTCTGGTGTTTTCTATTTTTGTTTTGCATAAAACTGGGATGATCCCATGTCCACAGTTTTGTAGCCTGCTTCTTCCTCTTATAACTCAGGTGAACATGTTCCCATGTCATTCAACATGCACGTCCCTTGTGACACTGCCTCGCAGCTGCTTGTGGGAACACATCCTCCTTCATTAGCCGTGTCCCTGAGTGGGACGTGTGGGCTGTGAGGATGCCCTGGGACTTCCGGGACCATTGCTCAGGTGCCTCCGTGGCAGCGAGCCCCTGCTCAGCGTCCACAGATGGAGGAAATGGGTAACGATTAACATAAAGTTCAAAAACAAGTAAAACCAAGCCATCGATGGTGGAGACATGCAGTAAAACTGAAAAAAATCAAGCGCAAGGAAATGTTAAACGCAGGATTGAAGAGAACGCTCCCCGTAGGGAAGAAGTGGATAGAAGCATAGCTAAGCGATTGGTAAGGATCCAGTTTCGGATTGAGTGAGAGCATCATTCTATTTAGTGCCACATGCACACTTCATTGAAAGAAAAGACAGAACTGAAATAAAGTTAGGCCATGTGTGGGCTCACGATGACAAGGGGGTCATGAATCAAAGGCCATAACCAATTAAACTGCATGCCCGTGAGGTCCAAATAAAGGGAAAACACACATAATCCCAGTAGACTCCCAGCAGGTTTTAAATAGATTGTTCCTGTTTCATGCATCTCAGAGGGGACTAGGACATATATTCTAAAGCAGAGTATTTATTCAGGCCATAGGTAATATGTACATAAGGGTCCCAAGGATTCAAAGATCCCTTGAAATAACTGCCCAATCTAACACACACACACACACACACACACACACACACACTCACACCCCAAGGCTGGTCGAATGGGAAGACAGCCTTGGCCCGGGACACAGGGCTGCCACCAAGGCATTAGTATGTTCCAGTAGTGACTGTGAGCACAGGCCTGGAACATTCTCACAGCTGCTGGGGCCCGTTTGTGAACACGGGGACTCACAGGTTGGTACAGGAGACAGCCTGGTGTGATATACTCTAGCTCCTAGCAGGTGGAGGCACCCAGGTGGGCCACCCAACCCAGAAGACACAGGAGGTGAGAACTAAGCTGACCATTGGAAGGACAAGTGGGCACAGCTCGGCTCCCTGGAGGACAGAGTGGGAAGGGCAACCACGGCAGAGGGAACAGCATGTGCAAAGGCGCAGGGGTACAGAGTGGCTCCAGGGAATGGCAAGTTTTCCCAAAGGCCGTCTCAAGCTGAGCAGGATGGAGAGGATCATGAAGAATATTGTGTGCAGTGAGCTGGGCTCCCTCTGGAGGGTCAGGGGGAGCCTCTGCTGTGGAGAGGAGTGGCCTTGGTCTGTGGGACTGCACTCAGGCCCCGACTGGCCAGTCAAGAGGCGGAATGGCTCTTGTCTCTGTCCCAGAAATGGCCACTTCCCAGAGGAACCTGTTACATGCGCTTTCCCAGCTAAGAGCAGCCCCGGTCACTCAGGCCAGCCTGCCATTCTGCAGAAAGCTGCACGCGAGACGACATGACCTGGGCCTCCGGTCTCGCCCTGAGAGAGCCGCTTCCCTAGGTAGCGGATCTGGTGAAGAGCCAGAGAATAACTGCACTGGCGTCTCCCTTTCTTCTGCGCTGTGATCGGTGTGTGGTGGGACCTCCTTGTGCCTCAGGGAGACTATTTCCCAGTGAAGACATGGGCTGACGCTGTCAGCCACACTCCAGCCTGCATGTGACCCTGGAGGCAGAGGTCAGGCTGAGGCTGGGGGCAGACGTCTGCTTAAGGTTGGGGTTGTGGCTCAAGCCTCTCCTCCCCCCGCTCCTGGCCCTGGTTAGTGTGGACACCAAGGGACCTTTGCCTCAGCAGCTGCCCAGAGCTGAGCCAAGGGCTCTAACTGTTTACCCAGGAGACAGAGGACCGAGCTGGCTGGCTTGCCTGCAGGGATTGGGAGCTGACCCCCGTGCCCGGGCTCTCTGGCCCTGTCTGGACATAAACATGGAAGCTGAGACTGGAGCCCACGAGCCCACCTGCCTCCTCCCCTCTCCCTGCTCAGGGCATAGTGCTGGCCTAGGGTGGGCTCAGCCTTCTCTGGCAGCTTTGCCCCCCGTGGAGGCTGGAAAGATGGCTGAGAACTACTTCTGCTGGGACTGGCTCCCTGCCCTCTAAAGACAGAAACACACAACACACTTGCACATGCATGCACACACATACATCTTCCTGACTCTTTGCATCTCAAAACCCAGAGTCAGAGGCTCTCAGGGCTGGGAGGGGCCTCTGAGAACATTCCACCGATGGCGTAACAGCCCCGGAAAAGAGGGTAAAAACTGGGGTATCGTGCAGGGAGAGTTAGTGACAGGCAGGACCAGAACCCAGCTTGAGTTAGGGCACAGGATGTCCCAGGCCCTGAATCCTGAACCCGGAAGCCCCCCACTCAGCAGGGAGGCGCAGCAGGCCCACCCTGGGCACTCACAGCAGGCAGTCCCCAGGGGGTCTGAGCAAATTCCACACTTGCTGTGGGGACTGATGTCACCTACACACACACACACACACACACACAGTTTCAGGTGGCCCTGCCCACGCCAGGAGGAAGAGAGACTTTATTCTCGCAACAATAACTCCCAGGACAATAAGACCCTGGGGTTTGAAGTCCTCCAGATAATTTAAGACAATCTCTCCCCTGGACCTTAGCCACACACCAACTCCTCTGGCCCGTGCCTCCTTCCCAGGGCTGTTCCCCTCCGAAGTCCTCCATCAGATCCTCCACTGTGGGTCCAGGTCTTCACCCATTCAGACCACTGGACCTCACTAGACTGTTCGGTGGCCTCCCTGCTTCCCCCAACCCCCTGCAATCCACTTCCTTCCTAGAGACCGCTGGGGGCTTTTCTCCGGCGCAGATCTGCACGTGGACTCTCGCCCTGCCCCACCCCCACCCCCGCCCGGTTCCCGGCTCCTCTCCCGTGTCCTGGCTCAGGTATAGGACATTCAGGAAGCCGCCTGGGTTCCCCGGGCAGGTGGGCGAGTGAGCGGGGTGCGCTCTGCTGCCCACGCAGCCTCTGCTCCGGATGGGGCATCCCGCCCTCCCAGGTCCGCGTTCTCCATCCCTGCCGCCTTCCTCTGGACAAGGACCGGGGCTGCAGAAGACAGACTCCCGGCGGGGCTGGAGGAGCCGCCCGGCCCCGCCCCGTGACGCCGCCATTGGCCGCGACCGAGCGGGTGGGCCCGCTGCTCCGTGCGCTCCGCAGCTCCTCTCCGCGAAGGTCCCGGCTTGGCGGCTCCAGGCGATCGGGCGCGGCGCCCGCAGGCTGCCTGGCGGGTCGGGGCTGGGCAGGCCGGGGGTCAGGACCTCGCGCTCCTGGGCGCTCCCGGTCGCACCGGCTCCCTCGCAGCCCCGCGGGCGCGCACGCCCTCTCCCCGCTCCGCGCGCCATGGACGTGGCGCTGCTCCGCAGCCTGCTGGAGGCCAACTGCAGCCTGGCGCCGGCCGAAGGGCTGCTCTGGGACGGCTGGGCGCTGCCCCTGGACGCCCAGGGTAGGCGCGAGGCGAGCGGGCCCCGGCGGCGCGGGCTCCTGCCCTGGCACGCGGGACGCGCCCCGAGCGCCGCGCCCTGAGCGCCCTGCGTCCCGCGGCGCCCCGCGCCCTCTGAGCTCCGCGCCGTTTACTCCCGTCGCCAGGTCCCTCCTCCTACTGCAACACGACCTTGGACCAGATCGGGACGTGCTGGCCCCGGAGCGCGGCCGGAGCCCGGGTGGAGAGGCCGTGTCCCGAGTACTTCAACGGCGTCAAGTACAACGCCACGCGTGAGTGCCCCGGACGCCCCGACCCCGCGTCCCAGGAGGGCGGTCCAGGGAGCGGGGAGGACCCCGGACCCAACTTCGGAGATGTGCTGAGGGCTGCCATTAAGGACCCCTTAAAATATTGGGGCGCACGGTCGCTGCAAAGCTCAGTAAGTCAGCGATTTGCCCAGGACTCCTGCGCTCCGTGCAGTGAGAACCCAGAAACAGGAGACCCCTTCTGAGGGCAAACCCCTCAAACCTTATGTACTCTGGGCGCCCCCAGTTCCCCCATTAGGGCTAAGGCCTCTCCCCCGGGGGGCACTAACTTCCCAACCCCCAGGGTGAGTGCAGGACAGGGAAGAGGGGGTGAGCGCCTGTGTTGGGGACGCATGCAGTGACTGCGTAGCCGCTCTGGGCCCCACTGTGGGGTGTTGTCTCTTCCCACCCGGCTGTCTCCCGACTGGCCCGGGGCAGCATGACCCCAGCACCCCAGGTAACTCATGGTGTCTGAATCAGGATCACCCCCCGACCTCCCAGGGAGCACAGCCTGTGCCCTCCTCCCTCCCCGCCAACCGTGGCTAGCGTGACACTTTGGGGACCATGGCAGCAGGGGTGCCCCCGGGTTATTCAGCGCGGGGCTCTGGGTGTGGGGGTGCCTGCGTCTGTGCCCTCTGGCAGGTCTGACGGGAGCCAGGTGGGAGTGTCTTGGGAGGCTGGAGGGCAGTAATCAGTGGCCCTCCGTGAATGGCCGCTCACCTCCCCAGCAGAGCCTCCTGAGAGGAAGTGGGGTACCTGAGGCCCCTTGCCCTGGAACCATTGTAGCAAACACTCTCCGAATGTCTGTGTCTACACAGTGAACAGCTCCGCCATCCCCTTGCTCACGCGCATGCACACACACACACACATGCCTGTGCAAGCTCTCAGGACCGGAGGCCTTCTGCTAGAGCAGGGGTGTCAAACTAGCGGCCCCCGAGGTAATTTTTTGTGGCCCACGATGCTCTGAAATAAAATGAAAATAGAAAGAATTGTTATGAAGAAAATAGCACTTAGGGGAGATGGAGGCAATACCGTACACACAATTCCCTCGTTAAGCCTTTAACTACTGAAGACGAGTGTACACGTGGCCCAGTGCCTTTCCTGGGGGCCTGTGGGCGTGTGTAAATGCGCTGACTCAGTTCCCGTGACGTTTGTACATGGGATGTGGCCCGCGTGAATCTTGCCTGTTGCACCAAATGGCCCGTGTTGTAATTGAGTTTGACACCCCTGGTCTAGAGAGATGCTCAGGGGCCAAGACCACAGTGCCAGCCTCTGAGGCTCAGCAGCGTCCCCCCACCCCCACCCCCTCCCCTGTGTGTGGGCGGAAGGCTCTGGTGGTCCCAGGGGCGAGCTGTGCTCCAGAGTCCAGCAGCAGAGGTGCTGCTAAAGGAAGGGGCAGGAGAGGCGGTGAGGCCCCTCGGGAGGATTCCGGCACCATCTGCAGACATGCCTCCTTCCACAGTCACAGCAGACCTCCTTGCTGGGAAGTGAGGCCCTGACCGGGGAGGTATGCAAGCCGAAGGAGCAGCGTTCGCAGTCCTGCCCAGTCCTGTCCAGTCCTGAGATTATGAACCTATTTTTAGGATCCTGCAGGGTGGGTGGGGTGGGGCAGGGGAGTTCAGGGTCCCCGATTCAGGCGGGGCCCAGAGACTGAGAGCTAAGAGCGGTGACAAAGCTCCTCAGCCCGGAAACCTGAGTGAGCGCTGCTCAGCTGCCCGCCCCGCCTGGGCTGACCTCTGTTCTCCCCCGTCAGCCTAGAGCTGTCCGGGTCCCGGGTCTCGTCTTCACGACAGAGCTGAGCACAGTGTATTCAGTCAAGTAAACGCCTACGACGTGCCGGCCACCGCACCGGCATTGAGACCCTCAAGCATAAGTGCTGCAGAAAGAAGGAATTCAGAGGGGCATATGCCCCAATGCGGAGCTCAAGGGGACTGGGGGGTGCGAGGGGGCGGAGGCGGGGAAGACTTCCCGGAGGAGGTACAGTGCCCACCAGACCACTCTCGTCACACCACACGAGGAACTGGAGAAAGGTCAGGGCACCACCCACCCGCATTAGCAGATGTCGTGCCAACTAGCCGCTGGTATCTGACCAACCGTTTTCTGTGTTTGGACCAGAGTGGTGCCCCACGGTAACTGCCTGGGCCCAGGAGGATCGCAGGGGGCAGGGGGCATCACCATTAGCCAGCAGGCCAGCTGATCATGGATATGCACTGGCTGAGCTGCTGCCTGCTGCCTGCTGCCTCCTCCACTGCTTCTGCCTTTTCAGAGGGGTCCTTTCTTTAGAAAGAAGGACACGGGCAGGAAAACGTCTCCGATCCCCAGTGAGGCTGACCCACTGCCAGAAGTTACACTGGGTGCCAGAACAGTTTCCGTGCTGGGGCCACGCATGACCACCACTGGAGGGTTGACAAAGAGAAGGCGGGAGAGACAGCAGACAGGGATGTCCCTCTGGGCAGCCACACATCCAGGATGTCGCACCTGCAGGGCCTAGGCCAGCCCTTCCATGCTCTCCCCTGCTACTTAAGGGTGGGAATTGTCCCCAGAGAGAAAGACACTTGTCCAGGGTCCCAGAACACAGAAAACCAGAGCCCCCAGGGGCCTCCGCTGGGTCCAGGAGCTCTGGGCCCATGCCGTAGCATTTTCCACCTGTGCAGGTGTGTGGCCCAGGTGGACAAGTACACAGGTAGTCTCAGCCATCCTTTTTTTTTGAACTGAACTGGGGGCCTCACCGCATTCGGGAAGCACACCCCAGTTCAGCATGTGGGTCCGCCAGGGCCGGAGCCGGGATCCGATCCTCAGTCCTCGGGGCTTCAAAGCGAGCGCTTAACCCGCTGAGCCGTCCCGGCTTCCCCCTCAGCTGTCCTGTTAAGGACCCTTGATTTCAGGAAGAACCATGGGTGCAGACACGCCTGATCTCCCTCCCTCCCAGGAATCCTCCAGACACTCAATGAACCTTTCCCCACCCATGCTCACCTCAGATGGGGTCAGTGGGTGTATTGTTCTCGCCCCACTAGAAACAATCTCTTCAAAGATGTAGAAGACCAGAGCCCGTCTTCCCAGGGCTCCTGTGTGTGTGTTTGTGTGTGTGACAGAGAGAGACAGAGAGAGACTCTTCAAGAGGACATTCTGATACTGGTTCTTAAGTGAACTAGCTCAGTGCATGCTGTAGGAGGAGCCCAGGAAAAAAGGGTCGATTCTTTTTTGTTTGTTTGTTTGGTTTTTGTTTGTTTGTTTGTTTTTTGGGTTTTTTTAATATTATTATATTTTATTGTTAAATTTAATGGGGTGACATTGGTTGGTAACAATTAGCTAGTTTCCCGATGTACAACTCCACATCACATCACCCATGCATCGCATTATGTGCCCAGCTCCCAGAATCAGGTCCCCCTCCAACCCCATATATCTGGTGCCCATCCCCCCATCCCCACACAACTCTCCCTCCCCCCTCCCTCCTCTCCAGGTAACCACCAAACCATTGAGTGTGTCCATAATGCTGGTGCCCTCTCCCCC
>PVKE010018797.1:0-29139 GCA_004027555.1 Craseonycteris thonglongyai
GAGAGAGAGAGAGAGAGAGAGAGAGAGAGAGAGAGAGAGAGAGAGAGAGAGAAGGAAGTCATTAGTTTTCTACATAGTTTTCATTCCACAGGTGGGTACAGGGTTGTGCAGGGCCAGAATCACCTGGGGTCTTCTGGAATCAGCCGGAATCAGCATGGGAAGCACACCCCGGGCAGGAGCCAAATCTGGGGCCTCCCACATAGGATGCTCATCCCAGTGGGAATTGAACTGGGGGGACATGCCAGTTAAGCATATGGATCCACACAGGCCAGGGCTGAGATTCGATCCTCGGTCCCTGGGGCTGCAAACAAGTACTCAACGCACTGATCCATCCTGTCATCCCCAAGATATGAAACTTTTAATGCCTTTTGATGTTTGTATGATTTGATATCTACCTTCTCAGAACACAAGGGACCTTTATTAAAGCCACTTCTTACCATGACCACAGATGAGATAGACAGCTTATCAAGAACCTAGGGCAGTTTAGGTGCGAGAGTGCAGCCTGCCTGGTACACACTGCAGATGTGGTTAGAAGAGTTTGTTCCTACCACATTGCTTCTTGAGAAATGCCCCAGGAATTGCTGCAAAGACAATAGATTAACCACCTTCTGTGAAGGAATTGTAACCCCAGAACATCAATAAATACAAATCTATGGCACACTCTTGAGCTATTGTGCATTCAAAAGCTATTATGGAAATTATGCTGGTAAGTTTCAATTACTTCCACATAATCTGGCTCTGCTCCAAGACTACTTTCCTTCCCATCCCTCCTTGTCATGCTATACTTTTCATAATTTCCCACCTCCAGAGGGCTCTGACAACATGCAGTGAAGGGCACATATGTAAAATGTGGAACTGGCATTTCCCCCATAATTGTCTTTCAATCAGATATCATTTAAGCAAGACTTCTTGGTTTCAGAGAGGGGTTAGTGAATATCTCTATATAGGTTGAACTTTTTGGTGTCCATTTTTCTGCTGAACTTATACAAGACTGTACTTTATATATGCCCATTGTCCTTCTAGTTCCCCTTTCTTTAAAAAAAATATTTTAAGCCTCTCATTCTTTAAATCTAAGAAAAATAACCTTTATTTTTTTTTTGGTCAGTTTGTAAAACTTACTTCATATTCAAGCTGCAGAAGTTCTCATTCCAAACTTCTTGTTCTGAAAATTATTCTTTACATCTTTCTAGATAAACATATGCTAGCCTTTGTTACCTCATTAAATGTTTTATATATATATAATTTATATATATGTATATTTATATATATATTATTTATATTTATATATATAAATTATATATGCATACACACACACACACACACAAACACACATATATATATGAGAGAAAGAAAGATTGTTTAATAAGATTATATAAATTTCAAGTGTATAATAATATAATACATTATCTGTATATTGCATTCTATGCTCACTACCCAAAGTCTGCTCTTTTTCTATCACCATATATTTCACCCTCTTAACCTCCTTCATCCTCCTCCCACCTCCTTTTCCTCTGGTAACAACCATACTGTTGTCTGTGTCCATAAGTTTATTTATTTTTGTTTGTTATTTTGTTCCTTTCTGTTTTATAGCCCATGTGTGAGTAAGATCATATTGTTCTTATTCTTTTCTGACTAATTTTGATTAGCATGATAACTTTCAAGATCCATCTATGTTGTCACAAATAACAGTACTTCATCTTTTCTTGTGGGCTGAATAATATTCCATTGTACAATGAAATACTCATATACGTGTACCAAGTCTTTATCCAATCATCCATCAAATGACATTTGACATGTTTCCATGGCTTGGCTACTGTGAACAATGCTGCAACGATAGGCTGATGAGACACACTGTGTTAAATGGGACAGAAAACAATGGTACTGTCCCATTTAAAATGGTATTTATGGTCAGCCTAGTTTCCCTGGGCTAAATTCGAGATGTGTAGGCTGATTGTATGTACCATTTATAATGGGACAGTACTATTGTTTTCTGTCCCATTCAAGATGCTACATCTGGTCATCCTGTAATAAACATAGGAATACATATATCTTTATGAACTAACATTTGCAAAATTTTCAAGTAGATACCCAGAAGAGGGATTGCTGGGTTATATGGTAACTCTATTCTTAAGTGTTTGAGGAATTTCCATACTGTTTTCCATGAAGGTTGGACCAATTTACATTCTCATCAGCAATGTAAGAATGTTTGTTTTTCTCCACATCCTCGCCAACACTTTTTATTTCTTGTCTTATTGGTAATAGCCAATCCAACAGGTGTGAGGGGCACCACATTGTAATTTTGACTTACAATTCCTTAATAGCTAGTAAAGGTGGACATATTTTCACTTATCTGTTGCCCACTTGTATATTTTCTTGGGAAAAATGCCTGTTCAGGTACTGTGCCTATTTTTAAATTGGATTGTTTCTTTTTTGTTTTTGTTTTTGTTCTTGTGGAATAGTATGGTAACTAATTTTTAACAAAGTAGCCAAAAACATATAATGGAGAAAGGAAAGGTCCTCCAATAAATGATGCTAGGAAAATTTGAAAGTCACTTGCAAAAGAATGAAACTAGATAGCTATTTGATACCATACACAAAAATTACCTCAAAATGGCTAAAGACTTAAATATAAGACCGGAAACAATAAAATGCACATAAACAAAACAAAACAAAAAACATAGGTACTAAACTAATGGAATTTGGCCTCAGAGAGGCTTTTATTAATTTGAACCCAAAGACAAGGGAAGTAAAAGCAAAAACAAATGAATGGGACTACATCAAAGTAAAAAAGTTTTACACAGCAAAAGAAACCATCAACAAAACAAAAAGAAAGCCAACCAAATGGGAGAATTTTTTGCAAATAATACCTCTGCTAAGGGGCTAATATTTAAGTCATATAAAGAACTTTTGTTAACTCTTTACTTTACCCACTGTTTATTTCTCTTAAGTTAAATTGCTCCCAATAATGTACTAGGTTCTCTATGCACTCAATTTCTGCATCACAATGCAAAAGTGAGGAAGATGGGTATGTACAATAAAACTATCCCTTTCCTAATGAGCTTTATAAATCATATTTGATGATTGGAGCAAAAGTTATGGTATCCTCTGATATTCAACACCATGGTATTTTAAAGTGAGAATGATAAAAAAAGAAAAAAAGAAAGTGAGGTTTTTTTAATTTTATTTTAAAGATTTATTTCATTTTTTGAGAGAAGATGAGAGAGTGAGAGAGAAGGAGGGAGGGCCCAGAAATCTCCATAGTTGTACAACATTCGCTGTGACCTGGTTTCATTCCATGCAGGTGGACGTGGGGCTGCATGGGCAGAAACCAAACCTGGAGCCTTCTGCGTGGGAGGTGTGGGAGGACCTTTGCTGCTGAGCCATTCTGGTGGTTACTAGTTGCACTGCCATTCAGCATATGGGGTTTTATGGGCCAGGGCTGGGAACTGAACCCCAGACCCTGTGATTGAGAGGCAAGTGCTCAACTGCTGAGCTATCCCAACATCCCATAAAATTTAAAAAAAATTAAATTTAGCAGGGTGACATAGGTTAATAAAATTATATAGGCTCCAAAATTACATTTTTATAATACATCATCTATACATTGCATTGGTTTTTCGCCACCCTGAGTTAGTTCTCTTTGACCCGTTTTCCCTCTCTAACACCTCCACTCCCTCTTTACTCTCTGGTAACCATTAAACTGTTGTCTGTGTCTACAAGTTTTTGTTTTGTTTGTTTTCATGTTCCTTTGTTGCTTTCAGTTTTATATCCTGCATATGAGTGAAGTCAGACGGTCCTCAAATTTTTCAGTTCGATTTATTTCACTTAGTATGATAATCTCAAGATCCATTCATGTTGTCACAAATGGCAGTATTTCATCTTTTCTTATGGCCAAGTAATATTTCATTGTGTATATGTGCCACAGTTTCTTTATCTAAGGGCACTTTGGTTGTTTCCAAGTCTTGGTCACCATGAATAATGTTTCAATGAACATCAAGGTACATATATCTTCATATATACATATGTATATATGAATGTATGTATGTATATGTGTATATATATGTATATGTGTATATGTATACATATACATATGGTTTTGTTTAGTTTTGTTCTGAGAGAAAGTGAGAGAGAGAGAGAGTGAAGGGGGAGGGCCCAGAGCAGCCTCCATAGTTGTACATCATGAATTGTGCATGGTTCCATTTCACACAGGTGGATACGGTGCCATGAGGAGTAGAAACTGAAGTGGGGCATCCCACAAGGGAGGTGAAAAATATTGTCACCAAGTCCAGTGGTTACTAGTTGTACTGCAGTTAAGCATATGGGGTTTTGTACAGACTGTGGCCGGGAATAGAACCCGGACTCTGTGACTGCAAAGCAAGCACTCAACCTGCTGAGCTTTCCTGTCATGCATCAAGGTATATATATATTTATGAAAAAAGTTTTCAGGTGTTTTGGGTAAATACCTAGAAGAGGAATTACTGGGTTTTATGATATTTCTATTGTTAATATTTTGAGGAACCTCCATACAGTTTTCCATAGTGACTGTACCAGTTTGCATTCCCACCAGCAGTTTATGAGGGTTCCTTTTTCTGCACAACCTCTCTAACACTTATTATGTGTCTTGATGACAGCCATTCTAACTAATGTGAAGCAGTATCTCGTGGTTTTGATTTACATTTCTCTAATAGCAAGTGAAGTTAAGCATTTTTTCATGTATCTGTTGGCCATTTATGTCTTCTGGGGAGAAATGTCTTTTCAATCTTCTGCCCATTTTTAAACTGGATTGTTTATATTTTGTTGTTATACAACAAATTTTATTTATTTGTTTGTTTGTTTTTGTTTGCTTATTTGTTTGTTTGATTGCTCTGGCTAGAACTTCCAGTACTATGTTATTAAACAGTGGTAAGAGTGATCATCCTTGTCTTATTATTGACTTTAGAGGAAAAGTTTTATTTTTTCATAATTCAGTAAGGGTTTTTTTTGAGGGTTTGTCATATATAGCCTTTATTATGTTGATGTATTTACCTTCTATACCCAATCTATTGTGAATTTTAATCAGAAATGAATATTGAATTTTGTCAAATGCTTTTTCTGTACCTATTGATAGAATAATACAATTTTTAAGCATTTATTTTGTTCATGTGGTTTATTAAATTGATTTATTTGCATAATTTGAGCCATCTTTCTGCTTCTGAAACACAGCCCACTTGATTATAACGTATCATTGTTTTAATGTATTGCTGTATTTGATTTGCTGGTATTTGTTTAAGATTCATCAGCAGTATTGGCCTGCATTATTTTTGTGTGTTGTCATTGTCGGGTTTCATAAAAAATTTATACAACTCAATAACAACAACAAATAAATATCTCAACTAAAAATGGGTAGAAAACCTGACCAGATACTTTTCCTAAGAAAACATACAAATGGTCAGCAGACATATGAAAGACACTCAACTTTACTAGCTATAAATATAAAGAAAATGCAAATCAAAACCACAATGTTAGAGTAGCTATTATCGATAGGATGAGAAATAAAATGTGTTGGAGAAAATGTGAAGAAAAGAGCCCTGTTATAAGGCTGGTGGCAATGTAAATTGGTACAGACACTATAAAAAACAGTATGGAGGCTCCTCCAAAAAATTAAAAATAGAATTACCAGGGAAGCCGGGATGGCTCAGTGGGTTAAACGCTCACTTTGCAGCTCTGGGGACCGAGGATTGAATCCTGGCCCCAGCCTGTGTGAACCCATATGCTGAACTGGGGAGTGTCCCCAGTTCGGTTCTCACCGGGGTGAGACCCCATCCCAGTTCCTACCCTGTGCAGACCTGCACCCACCTGAGGAATGAAACTATGTGGAAAAACCGATGATGTGCAACTATGGAGACTGTTCTGGGGCCTCCCCCTTCTCTCTGTCTCTGTCTCTGTATCTCTCTTTGTCAAAAACAATAAAAAATCTTTAAAAATAAATAAATAAATAAAATAGAGTTACCATACAATCCAGCAGTCTCACTTCCTGAGTATCTACCCCCAAAACTTGAAAACATATATTTGTAAATATATATGTACCCTTATGTTTATTGTAGCATTATTCACTGTAGCCAAGACATGAGGCAATTATATAAACAACCAAAGTGACTTTGATGGATGAAGAAGATGTAGTACATACATATAATACAATGGAATACTTCTCAGTCATAAGAAAAGATGAAATACTTTCATTTGGGACAACAAGGAAGAATCTTGAGTATATCATACTGAGTGAAATAAGTCAGATGGAAAAAAACACACACATGATTTCACTCGCATGTGGGATATAAAACAGAAAGCAACAAATGAACAAACAAAACAAACTCATAAACATAGACAACAGTATGATGATTACCAGAGGGGACAGGGCCTTGGGGGAATTTGAAAAGGGTAAGTGGGGTCAAAGGCATGTGACAGAAGGAGACTAAACTTTGGGTAATAAGCACAGAATGATATATTATGTTATTGTACACTTAAAACTTATATCATTTTATTAACCAATGCCACCCAATAAACTTAATAAAAATGTTGAGATTTATATTTTTAATAAAGTTTTTAATTTGGATTAACTTTAGTTTTACAGCCAAGTTTCAAAGATAATACAAAGAGATTTGTTGACTCTTCACTCTATTTCCTCTCATGTTAATATTTGACATAACTATGGTACGTTTGTCAAACCTAAGAAATTAACATTGGTAAATTACTACTAACTATAGTCCAGACTTTATTCAGATTTCATTGTTTTTTTTCACTCATGCCCCTTTTCATTGACGATGTCACATTGCAGTAATCATCAGGTTTCTGAAGTCCCGTCTGGTCTGTGACTATTTCTCAGACTTTGCTTTTTATGATCTTGACAGTTTTGAGGACATTCTACAAAATGTAATCAG
The DNA here is from genome assembly GCA_004027555.1 of Craseonycteris thonglongyai. Classification (NCBI taxonomy): domain Eukaryota; kingdom Metazoa; phylum Chordata; class Mammalia; order Chiroptera; family Craseonycteridae; genus Craseonycteris; species Craseonycteris thonglongyai. The sequence continues at coordinate 6,918 of PVKE010018797.1, forward strand.
GTGATCTGTAGAATGTTCCTCAGTTTGAGTTTGTTTGATGATTTTTCATGATTAGATAGGGTTTATTAATTTTTGGAAAAAAACAACACATGTAGTCTTGTCACCTTAGGCTCCTGTTTGCTATGACAGTCTCAGATTTTGCTTGTTTTTGATGACTTTGACAGTTTTAAAAAGTGCCCATTGGGTATTTTGTAGATTGCCCCTTATTCGGGATTTGTTAGATATTTTTATCATCATTAGACTTGTGTTATGAGGTTTTGAGAAAGATAAATTGTCATTTTCACCACATAATATAAAGGTTACATATTACAAACGTGACTTATCTTGCTGATGTTGACCTTGATAACCTGGCTATGTAGTGTTTGTCAGTATTTTTCCACTGTAAAGTTACTTTCCTTTCTTTACTGTCCTTTTTGGAGGAAACTCACTGTGTGCAGTCCACAAATAAGAAGTGGAGAGTTATGTTCACCTCCTACAGAGTGAGGCATGTACATACTGTAAATTATTTTTCGATTAAATTTGTTGAACATAAGGTATTTAGAATTCTTTTGTACTGATTCACCTTTTATTTCCCATTTATTTATTTGTTTAATCATTCATTTGTTTATACTGGTATGGCCTCATCGATATTTATTATATAGTTTGAGTTATTAGCCAAAACAACCTTATTTATTCTGTTGCTTGAATTGATCCAGATTTGTCCAATGAAAATATTTTACTTGACTCCTGTACCCCTTTGTCATAGTTCATCAGTTTTTAACAATTTATTCATTTTTTAAAGAACTGACTTTCTGACACTATAACATACATCCAACATCATCTTGTATATATATTCCCCGACACAGTTTTACTATCAGCCACTTCTCAAGTGAGTGCTCCTTACTTTCACTGGAGAATGGTATTGAAAACCAAGATCTGGGTCCTGCATGTGCTTGTTGTTACTGGGGTGTCTCTGCTTCTAATTTCTTTCAGCCTACAAAGCAAGTGGATGTATATATGTATGTATAGTAGCATACACACACACACACATAATTAAGCTTACAAACTTATCCTAGAAAACATGCTACATACATCATTGCTGAATATCTCTATGGTCACCTTCAAAGTGCTCCCTTTGGGAAGCTATGCATTGACACTGGCATCTGTCTAGTTCACCCTTCAAAGTCATTTTGGAACTCTATCTGAAATGGCCATATGAGCCTGTGTTGTATTACTATTGATGTCCTGAATGTCATCAAAATGTCTTCTTTTCAATATTTCCTTTGTCTTTGGGTAAACAAAAAGTCATTGGTGGCCAGATCAAGTGAGTAGAGAGGGTGTTTTAATACAGTTATTTGTTTATTGGCAAAAAATACTCCTTCACAGACAGTGTCATGTGAGCTGGTACATTGTCATGATGCAAGAGCCATGAGTTGTAGGTGAAAAGTTCAGGTTGTTTTTGTCTCACTTTTTCACACAGCATTTTTAGCACTTCCAAATTGTCAACTTGATTGACTGTCCAGTTTGTACAAATTCATAATGAACAATCCTTCTGAGATCCTCAAAGCTTAGTAACATAGTTTTGACTCCTGATTTGAAATGACACAAATTTTGGGTCATGGAGCATCAGCTGACTTCCATTGTGTACTTGGGCACTTTGTTTCAGAGTCATATAATATACCCATGTTTCATTACCAATGATAACATGGCTCAAAACATCATCTGGTCCTTCCAAAAGGTCTTGAAAAACTTTGACTCTCCTTTGTATTTTTTCCATCTGTGAGCTCCACTGGGACTTCTTTTGTACATACCTTTCTCCTGCCAAGATTTTCAGTTAAGATTTTCCCTGTTTCTCTATCAACTTTACCTTGGTCTGCTATTCTTCTCACAGTCAGTTGATGGTTTTGATGCACAATTTGATAAATTTTTAAATATTTTCATCAGGTCTGCTTGTTACTGGCTGCCCTGACCTCTTTTCATCAATGACACATTCTCTCCCCTCAGGAAAATGTCTCATCTATTTGTACACTGCCATGTACTTCATGGCATTATTCCCAGACACTTGGACTAACGTATCCCTGATTTCACTTCCACTCTTGCCAAGTTTTGTAAGAAATTTAGAGTTTGATTTTTGTTCTAATTCAAGTTTCTACATTCTCATGATGGCACACAAAAACATGCAGCAACAATAATAAATGCCACTTAGCAAGACACTGCCACACATTGACAGGAACACAGCTGTGAAACACAGATATGCCAACATTATAAAACCTTACCGAGTTGTTTTTGCAGTGCTGCCAACATAAATGCATGGTGGCAAGTTCACAACCTTAATTGCCAGACATCGTATAATTGACTATATTTATTCTATATACAACCAGCTATATCTGAATTAAGCAAAAAACAGGAGTCTTCAATTCTCTTCTATCATATATAAAATATTCTAGACTTCTTCCCTTGGTTATTCCCACCTTTCTGTTCCAACAGTAAAAAACTGGGTTTCTATCATCTTTTACCCAGTTACTTCATTGTTCAATGCCAGTATACATCTATAGCAGTATCAGAGTTGTTAACCCATACCACCATCAGAAACAAGTTCACCAAACGGAGCAATTATTTGTATGTATAATTAATTTTGCCTTTAGTCAACAGACTTCATTTGTTTTGAGTTACTTAGGTCAGCACTTTCTCAAACTAATTCATCTAGTGAGGTTGTTTGATATATTTATAACATAGTTGGAAACTTTTGTTACATTCTTCATTTTATTATGGGATGTCCAGACTTACTGAACTATTTTAGCTTTAAATTAGCATCTAGTAGATTTCACTTATTTGCTATGAAGTTCTAAGGGTTTTAATGAATACATAGAGACTGTATTCTCAATTAAAAATGCTACACAATAGTTTCACCTCCCTAAAGTCCCCTGGGCTTCACCTGTTAAAGTCTCCTTGTTTCTCTCTAGCCCTGGCAGTTATTGATCATTTTACTATGTCTACAGATTGGATATATAGTTGCAGTTGTATAGAAGGTAGACTTTCCAGACTGATCTCTGTTGCTTAACAACATGTATGTATGTTTTCTCCATTTGTTTAATGGCTTGATTTCTTTCCATTATGGATAATATTCCACTGTATTAACATATCAAATCCATTCTTTAGTTACTTCTAGTATGGGCAATCATGAAGGAAGCTTCTATTAATGTTTGTGAACAGATTTTCTCATGAACAGTACTCTTTAATTTGCTTGGGTAAATACGTAAGGGTAGGATTACTGGGTTTTATGGTAAATCTACATTTAATTTTATGAAAAACTGCCAAACTGTCTTCCAAAATTGGTGTGATACTTTCCATTACCACCAGCAATGAATGAAAATTATTTTTGTCTTGCTCCTTATCAACATTTGGTTTTAGAATTTTAGCCTTTCCCATAGGCATGTAGTTTTATTTCATTAAAATTGAAATTTGTATTTCTCTAATGAAAACTAAAGGCTAGCATATTTTCATGTGTTATTTGTCATCTATAAAACTGTGTTGAACTGCTTGTTCAGATCTTCTATACACTCATTTTTCTTTATTTTTTTTTTTGACACAGAGAGAGAGAGAGAGAGAGATACAGAGACAGAGAGAGAACTGAACTGGGGGAGATCCCAATTCAGCATATGGTTCCACATGGTCCGGGCCGGGATTTGATCCCCGGTCCCCGGCTCTGCAAAGTGAGCGCTTAACCCACTGAGCCATCCCGGCTTCCCCGTGTCCACTTTTTATTGCTTTTTTTTTTTAAATTATTAAGTTTAAGAGTTCTTTACAAACTCTCGGTATATCTTTTATTACATAGTATTTGTAAATATTTTCTCCTAATCTATGTTTTGTCTTTTCATTCTCAATGTGGTTCACTGACCAAAATTTAAATTTATTGGTTTTTATTTTTAATTCATGAATAATGCTTTTGGTGGTTTGTTTATATCTTCTTTAATCCCATTCTTTTAGAATTCTTAGTTTCTATATGTGAATTTCTTAAAATAATTGCTTTCTAAGTTAATTAAAAAACATTCTTTGGCATTTCAAATAATGCAAGAAGAGTCATCTTGATTACATAGCAAATTTTAAACTTTTTAGTAATTACAGAATATTTACTAAACTTCCAAAGAATATTTTTAATGACCACATATATTATTTTTCTTTTCTTTTCTCTTTTTTTAAATATATTTTACTGTAAAATTTAATGGGGTGACATTGTTTGGTAACAATTAGATAGTTTCCTGATGTACAACTGCACATCACATCACCCATGCATCGCATTATGTGCCCAGCTCCCAGAATCAGGTCCCCCTCCAACACCATATATCTGGTGTCCACTCCCCCCTCCCCCCACAACTCTCCCTCCCCTCTCCTCCCTCCTCTCCAGGTAAACACCAAACCATTGAGTGTGTCCATAATGCTGGTGCCCTCTCCCACGTCCCCTACCTCACTCCCTCCCCTCTCCTCCCCTTCCCTCAGGCAATCACCAAGTTATTGAGTGTGTCCATAGGTCTCTGTCTTTGTAACTTTAAGTATTATATCCCACCTATAAGTGAGGTCATATTTTTCCAGATTCTTTCATTCTGACTTATTTCGCTTAAAAAGATGGTCTTTAGGTCCATCCATGTAACCACAAATGACTGTATTTCATCATTTCTTATCGCTGAGTAGTATTCCATTGTGTAAATGTACCACATCTTCTGTATCCAGTCATCTGTTGAAGGGCATTTTGGTTGTTTCCATATTCTGGCCACTGTGAACAGTGTTGCGATGAACATGTGGGTATAAACATCTTTAAAGATTAATGTTTTCAAGTATTTTGGGTAGATGCCCAGTAGTGGGATAGCTGGGTCATATGGTAATTCCATTTGTAATTTTTTGAGGAATCTCCATACAGCCTTCCATAGTGGTTGTACCAGTTTACATTCCCAGCAGCAGTGTATGAGGGTTCCTTTTTCTCCACAGCCTCTCCAGCACTGGTTATCCCTTGTCTTGTTGATTATAGCCATTCTAACATAGGTGTAAGATGGTATCCCATTGTGGTTTTTATTTGCATCTCCCTAATTGCTAGTGAAGTGGAGCATTTTTTCATATATCTGTTGGCCATATGTATGTCTTCATTAGAGAAGTGTCTGTTAAGGTCATCTGCCCATTTTTTAATTGGATTGCTTGTTTTTTTCTTGTTGAGTTGTACAAGATCTTTGTATATTTTTTATATTAGCCCCTTATCAGAGGCATTGTTTGCAAATATTTTCTCCCAGTTGGTTGGTTACCTCTTTGCTTTGTTGATGGTTTCCTTTGCAGCACAGAAGCTTTTTAGCTTGTTAAGGTCCCATTCATTTATTTGTGCTTTTACTTCCCTTGCCAATGTGGTCTGATTCATAAAGTCCTCCCTGAATCCCAGGTCCATAAGTTTAGTGCCAATGTTTTCTTCTATGCAATTTATTGTTTCCTTTCTTATTTGGAGGTCTTTAATCCATTTTGAGTTAATGTTGGTATATGGTGAGAGATCGCAGTTCACATTCAGCCTTTTGCATGTGGTTTTCCAATTTTCCCAGCGCCATTTACTGAAGAGGCTTTCTTTTCCCCACTGTATATTTTTCACTCCTTTGTCAAAAATAATCTGTCCATAAATTTGTGGGTTTATTTCTGGGTTTTCAATTCTGTTCCATTGGTCCATGGGTCTGTTTTTCTGCCAGTACCATGCTGTTTTGATTACTGAGGCTTTGTAGTACAGATAAAAGTCAGGCAGTGAGATGCCCCCAGCTTTATCTATTTTTCTTAGGATACCTTTTGTGATTCGTGGTCTTTTGTGGTTCCATACAAATTTGATGATTTTTGTATCTAATTCCTGAATGAATGACTGTTGGATTTTGATGACAATGGCATTGAATTTGTATATTGCTTTGGGGAGTATGACCATTTTAACTATGTTAATTCTTCCAATCCATGAACATGGAATATCTTTCCATTTCTTTGTATCCTCTTTAATTTCTTTTAAGAGTGTCTTATAGCTTTCAATGTATAAGTCCTACACATTCTTTGTTAGATTTATTCCTAGGTATTTCATTTTTTTGTTTTCAATGGCAAAGGGAATGGATCTTCTCATATCTCTTTCTGAAGTTGCATTGTTGGCATACAAAAATGCAGTTGATTTTGAGACATTGATTTTGTATCCTGTGACTCTGCTGTATTTGTCTATTATTTGTAATAGATTTCTGATGGAGTCTTTAGAGTTTTTTATATACAGGATCATGTCATCTACAAAGAGTGACAGTTTAACTTCTTCTCTCCCGATTCTAATACCTTTTATTCCTTTCTCTTGTCTGAATGCTCTGGCTAGAACTTCTAGTACTATGTTGAACAGCAGTGGTGACAGGGGGCATCCCTGTATTGTTCCTGAATTTAGGAAAATAAGCTTCAGTTTTCCCCACTCAGTATAATATTTGCTGAGGGTTTGTCATATATGGCCTTAATTAAGTTGAGGAACTTTCCTTCAATTCCTATTTTATTCAGTGTTTTTTATCATAAATGGGTGTTGTATCTTTTTTTTTTAATATATATATATATATATATATATATATTTAAATATATTTTTACTTATTTATTTTTACAGAGAGAGAGAGAGAGAGATAGAGAGAGAGAGAGAGAGAGAAATACAGAGACAGAGAGAGAACTGAACTGGGGGAGGTCCCAGCTCAGCACATGGTTCCGCACGGGCAGGGGCCGGGATTCAATCCTTGGTCCCCTGCGCTGCAAAGTGAGCGCTTAACCCACTGAGCCATCCCGGCTTCCCCGGCTGTTGTATCTTGTCGAATGCTTTTTCTGCATCGAATGAGATAATCATGTGATTTTTATCCTTTGTTTGGTTTATGTGCTGGATTACATTGATTCATTTGCATATGTTGAACCATCCTTGTGCCCCTGGGATGAATCCCACTTGGTCATGGTGAATAATCTTTTTTATGCATTGTTGTATTCTGTTATCTAAAATTTTATTTAAGATTTTTACATCAGTGTTCATCAGTGAGATTGGCCTATAGTTTTCCTTTTTGGTATTGTCTTTCCCAGGTTTTGGTATTAGGGTGATATTAGTGTCATAGAAAGCATTGGGTAGTACTGCCTCCTCTTGAATTTTCTGGAGTAGTTTGAGGAGGATGGGCATTAGTTCTTCTTTGAATGACTGGTAGAATTCATTGGTAAAGCCATCTGGTCCAGGCTTTTTGCCTTTGGGCAGGTTATGTATAGTAGTTTCAAGTTCTGTACTGTTGATTGGTCTGTTGAGGTTATCCAATTCTTCTTGGTTCAGTTTAGGTAAACTATAAGTTTATAGAAATTTGTCCTTTTCTCTAGGTTGTTAAATTTGTTGGCATGGAGTCTTTCATAGTAATCTCTTATTATTGTTCGTATTTCTGCAGCATCAGTTGTAATCTCTCCCCTTTCGTCCCGTGTTCTGGAAATATGAGATTTTTCTCTTTGTCCTTTGGTGAGCCAAGCCAGTGGTTTGTCGATTTTATTGAGTTTTCAAAGAACCAGCTCTTTGTGGCGTTAATTTTATCGATTGTCCTTCTATTCTGAATTTCATTAAGTTCTGCTTTGATTTTTATTAATTCTTTTCTTCTGCTGGCTTTGCGGGACCACTGTTCTTCTTTTTCTAGCTCTATAAGATGAGATGTGAAGGTATTTACTTGCAGTTTTTCTTGTTTCTTGAGATAGGCCTGTAATGATATAAATTTCCCTCTTAAAACTGCTTTTGCTGTGTCCCAGAAATTCTGGTACATCGTGTTTTCATTGTCATTCGTTTCTACAATTTTTTTAATCTCTTGTTTAATTTCCTCTTTGATCCTGCTACTTTTTAATAGCATGTTGTTCAATCTCCATGTATATGTGGTTCTCTCTGCACTTGATCTTTTGCAATTGATCACAAGTTTCAATGCTTTGTGGTCTGAGAATACACGTGGTATGATTTGGATGCCCTTAAATTTGGTGAGGTTGGATTTCAGTCCCAGGATATGGTCTATCCTTTAAAATGTTCCATGTGCACTAGAGTAAAATGTATAGACCTTTGTTGTAGGATGGAAATGACCTGTAAATGTCAATTATGTTCATTTCCTATAAAGTATCATTTAAAGCTACAATCTCCTTATTTAGTTTCTACTTGGATGATCTGTCCAATGTTGTCAGGGGGGTGTTTAGATCCCCCACTATAATTGTATTTTTGTCAAATTCTCCTTTTAGATCTGTTAGTAGTTGCTTTATAAATGTTGGTGCTTCCTGATTCGAGCATATATATTGATGAGTTTGATGTTTTATTGTTGTATTGTCCCTTTTTCAAGATGTAATGTCCATCTTTATGTCTTATTACTTTTTTTATCCTGATGTCTTTTTCATCCGAAATAGGTATGGCCACTCCAGCTTTTCTCTGACCGCCATTTGCCTGGAGTATTGTTTTCCATCCTTTTACCCTGAGTCTATGTTTGTCCCTGTGACTGAGGTGTGTCTCTTGTAGGCAGCATATGGTTAGATTTTGTTTTTTAATCCAGTCTGCTACCCTGTGCCTCTTTATTGGTGAATTCAGTCCATTTACATTCAGGGTGATGATTGATATATGAGAATATCCTGTATCCATTTCTTCTTTCCTTTTTATGTTTTTGTTGTCCCAAATTTTCTCCATTTATTTTGATTTCTGGATTCAGGTAGGATAGCCTCCTTTAGTATTTCTTGGAGTGCCGGTTTTGAGCTGGAGTATTCCCTCAGCTTCTGTATATCTGAAGAAGCCTTAATTCCTCCTTCATATCAAAAGGTTAATTTTTCTGGATAGTTAATTCTTGGCTGGAAATTTCTCTCTTTTAATATTTTGAAGATTGGACTCCACTCCCTCCTGGTTTGCAGAGTTTCTGCTGATAAGTCTGGTGATAGCCTGATAGGTTTTCCTTTGAAAGTTATATTTTGTTTTTCCCTGGCAGCCTTGAGGATTCTTTCTTTGTCTTTGGTTTCTGTCATCTTCAGAACAATGTGCCTTGGAGAAGATCTGCTAGGGTCTAGGTAGTTAGGGCTTCTGCTTTCCTCTTCGATTTGGGGCTGTAATTCCTTCCACAGGTTAGGGAAGTTTTCATCCACTATTTGTTTTAGTAGACTCTGAGAAGATTTCATCTCGCTTCCTTCTGGTACCCCTATTATTCTAATATTGTTCTTTCTGACAGAGTCAGAGAGTTCTTGTAGGGGTCTTTCATGTCTCTTGATTCTCCTTTCCCATTCTTCTTCTCTCTGTGACATTTCCATGTTTGTATTTTCAATTTCACTCATCCGTTCCACTAGCTGGTCAGCCCTGTTTCCTATGCTGGTCAGTTCTTTTTTCAGCTTTCCTATGATGCCTTTCATTTCAAGGAGTTCCTTTTGGTTCTGCTATAGCTTCTCAATTTTGTTGGTAAAGTGCTCATTTCGCTCAGAAAATTTCTTGTTGAGGTCATTTAACTGTGTCTGGGTAATTTGACAGCATTGAGTGAGCTCTCTGAGTGTCGTGATTAATGCAGCCCTGAATTCTGTTTCTCTTAGATTTTATTCCAAGTGTGCAAGGTTCTTTAGTAAAGACTGCCCCTGATCTTCTGGAGGGGCTTTGGATTCTGAGGTGTGCATTTTTGTTTGTTGTGGTTCTTTTTGCTTTACGCATGAGTTTGTTTTCCCTCTGGGGGTTTGCGTATCAGATGGGCTTCTCTTTATTTTTTTCTGTTGGGCTCAGTTGTGGGAGAAGGAGATTTTGGGAGAGGGTTTGTGGAAGCAGACAGCTTCTGTGTCCTGGGGCACTTCAGACTGCTGTCTTAGCTGTTAGATAGCAGGGTAGTAAAGGTGTGGCCAGGGGTGGGGCCATTTTTAGTAGGAGCTAGGGTGGGCCTGAGACACAATAGCAGATTCCTCTTTGAGCTGGGTGGCTGGTGGTTCAGTGTGGGCGGGCCGCTGGAGCTCCAGTCTTTCTCTCCTCCAACTGGCTGTCCCTCCTTCAATCTTATCTGTAAGCCACGCCTGCAGGGCAGCACCTGGATGGGCTAGGGTTTGGCAGAAGCCCCAGACGGCCCTGCAGTCCCGCGCACAGGCAATGACACCGCAGCGACCCGGTCAGCAGCTCAGTCGCGCGCACACTTGCTGCAGCGCCCCAGAGGCGCGGCAGGCGGGATGCCAAAAGCCCAGTTGCACACTTGGATGCTGACAGCAGTGCCACAGCGGCCTGGTGAGCGGGGCACCAAAAGCCCAATTGCGCGCTGGCAAGCAAGCAGCGGTGTCGTGGTGGCCCAATGGGCAGAGTGCCAAATGCCCAGTGCGCGCTGGCAGGGTCGCCGTGGTGGCCTGGTGGGCGGGGCACTGAAAGCCCAGGTGCACACACACAGCGATTCTGCTGCAGCCCAGTGGGCGGGGCGCCAAAAGCCCATATCTTTGGCGGCAGCCGCTCTATGCTCCCGGCTCTGCTGAGACCACCGGATTCACTCTAAGCACGTCCAATGCAGCTATGTCCACTCAAGCCCCAGCCCTAACTCCAAGAGCCCTGTCTTCAGAAGGCGCTCCCTCACAGTCAATCTCCTCTGTAAATCAGGGGTGCTGAGCTGTTGTGAGCTGGTTCCCTGCTCTCATCCCGCCCGTGGGGAAGTGCAGCCGCCCTGCTCCACAGTCCCTGTTCCACTTTAGGCTCTGTGATCTGATTAGGGCACTGTGTGCTGTCCCTTGAGTTTGGATGTTAAATGTCCACAGTCTTGTGGGGATTCCATGCTCCCTAGATCTCGGCTTCCAGCCCGCCCTCGATATAGCTCCACTTTGACCCTAGTCCCCCAATCCCCCTTTGTTTTTGCCAGCCCCGGGCCACACTCCAAGTCTCTGTCCCTGAACCGCTGCTTCCCCTTCTCTCTCCCGCTCTCCCCTTTTTTCTCTAACCTTTGTATGTTGTTCTGTGTTGTGTGGTTCTCTTAGTTGAGGTTTCTTCTCAGGGTTTCCCCTGTGGATTCCCCTCTGTTCACAAAGCCCTTCCCAGGCAGTTATCGGCGTTCTCCTCTCATGCCACCATCTTTCATCCCCTCTATTTTTCATTAAACGTTTGGAAACTAAGCTAACAAGTTTGTACCTTGCAAAATAAATTTGTGTTGGATTATTACTATTCTATGGATTATACTAGTCTATGTGCTCTTCACAATTGGTAACTGATATTGTTATATTTATACATCTATATATCGGTGTCTATGTCTATATCTAATACTTGCATTAATAGTAGTGCATTTAATTCCCTGTGTGTAGCAGTATTATGCATAGCATCATACAGGCAATTTTCTATTTACTCCTCGTTATCACAGGCAATAGTATGACTATTTTGATTTTACAGAGGAGACCACAACACATAGAAGCTGGATAACTTTAATCACAACTAATAAATAGAGATCCAGGATTTACACACTGGGACATTTGATATAGTCCATGACCTCTATAAGATGCCTCACAGTAAACAAGGATACATAGACATTCTTTAGAGAAATAGACTAAAAACATCATTAGATTCATATGCAACCACATAGGACCCTAAATTTCCAAAGCAATCCTAGGAAAAAGCAATAAAGCTTGAGACATCACACTCCCCAACTTCAGTCTATACTACAAAGTATCAATAATCAAAACAGCTTGGTGTTTGCAGAAAAACAAAACAAAACAAAACAAAAAAACAGACACATAAACCTAATGGAACAGAATAAAAAAACCCAGAAATAAACCACAAATATATGGAGAAATAAAGGAACAACAAATATACAGTGGAGAAAAGAAAATTACTCTCTAGTAATTGGTGCTGGGAAAGTTGAAAAACCACATACAAAAGAAGAAATCTGGACTGCAAATTGTCCCCATACACCAAAATTAACTAAAAATGGATCAGAGATCTCCATATAACACTTGAAACAAGTGAATGGAACTTTATCAAATTAAAAAGCTTCTAAACAGAAAAACAAAACAAAAGAAACAACAACAACAACAAAAAAAAACACCCAACAACAACAAAGCGAAGAGGCAACCAATCTAATTAGGAAAAAATATTTGCAAATGCTTCTAATACAGGGCTAATATAAAAAATATATAAAGAACTCATACAACTAAAAAACAAACAAAAAAACAACAACAAAAAACTCCAACAATTCAATTAAAAAATGGGCAGAGGACCTGAACAGACACTTCTCCTATGAAGACACACAAACTGCCAACAGATATATGAAGAAATGCTCAACTTCACTAGTTATTAGGGAAATGCAAATCAAAACCACAATGAGATACCACCTCGCACCTGTTAAAATGGCTTTAATCCACAAGACATGGAATAACAAGTGCTGGAGAGGCTGTGAAGGAAAAGGAACCCACATACCCCGCTGGTGGAAATGTAAACTGATACAACCACTATGGAAGACAGTATAAATGTTCCTCAAAAAATTAAGAATTGAATTATCATACGACCCAGCATTTCTCTTATGGGTATCTGCCTCCCAAAATTGAAAACTTTAGTCCACAAAGATATATGTACCTCAATGTTTATCACAGCGCAGCTCACAGTGACCAAGTCGTGGAAACAACCAAAATGTCCTTTGATAGATGACTAGATAATGAAGTTGTAGTATATTTACCCAATGTAATACTACTCAGAGATAAGAAAAGATGATATACTGTCATTTGCGACATCATGGATGGACCTTGAGATCATCATGTTAAGTGAAATAAGTCAGTCTGAAAGAATCACTTCACTTATATGTTGAATTTAAAACTGAAAGTAACAAAGAAACAAAAGACTCAGGGACACAGTCAATAGTTTAATGGTTACCTGAGTATAAATGTGAATCAAATATATGGTAATGGTAGGGGAAGTGATTGGATGGTGAGCACACAATGCAACACATAGATGATGTAATGTAGAAAAATACACCTGGAACCTAGGTAATTTTTACTGACCAATGTCACCCTAATGCAGTTAATAATTAAAAAAAAAAAAGGGTTACAGGATGGGTGCTGCCATGGAGTAGCTACTGAGTATTGTGATATATAATGACAGAATTACAGAGCTGTAAAGGACCTTAGAATTCATAGTCAAGCATTCTTGTGGTTGGCTACATTTAAAATCACATGGAAAGCTGTTGAAGTACTAACACTGACCCAACCCTAAATGTATCCTAATACCTTTAATCACTTTATGCCACAGGCTTTTAAGATTTCAATGTGATGTTGAGAGATTATGATTTAATCAGGCTGAGGTCTGACCTCAACAGAAAAAGTGTTAAAGCTTCCCAGATGATTCTAATGTGCAGCCAAGGTTTTGAACCCCTGGTATAATTCAAACTCCTGGTTAATGTGGGTGTCCTTTTTTAAAATTATTGACGGGCTTCTGACATGAAAATATTCAGTGATAAGATACTGACACTAGTTCACACTTCTTAAGACCATAGTACAACTGGATTATAAGGTAATTCCATTTTAAATGTTTTGCGGAACCTCCATACAGTTTTCCACAGTGGCTATGATTTTGCAATCCTACCAACAGTGCACAAGCTGATTCCCTTTTCCCCACCCATCCTAACCAACACTTGTTGTTGGTCCATTTGTTGATGATAGCCATTCTGACAGGACTGAAAGAAAGGAATAAATGAACAATCAAAATAGAAATAGACTCAAAATGATGTAGTCAGATGCGGGGGAGGATAGGGGACGGGTGGAAATGGTGAAGGGATTGAGAAATGCAAATTGCTAGACACATAGTATTCACAGTGATGTGAGGTGCAGTATAAGGAATACAGGCAATGATGTTGAAAAAGCTATGCAGGGTGTCATGTGGACAATGGACCTGTCAGGAGGAAAACTTCATAAATTATATAGATGCCTAAACACTGTTTTAAATATGAAAATAATACAAATCAATCTTGAATGTCAACAAATATGTATTTAGTCATGGAATGGTATTGTAACAACTATGTAAGGCATCAAATGGGAAATAGACCTGTTGGGGTTGTCACTATATAAGGAGTATAAATGTCTAAGCATTATGTTCTCTAATACAAGTGAAACTAAAAAAAAAGTGAAAAAAAAAAAGGAACATACTACATCTAAGGCAATGCTTTCCATGCCTTATCACATTTTAATTCTCTTATAAAAAAATTAGAATGTATTATGAGTACTTTCGTGAACCCCATTTTACTGATGAGCACGTTGATGTTGGCTCTCCACACCCCCCATCTACAGTTAGTGGTGTGGAGTTGTACTCGGAACCCTGGTCTGGCGGGCCCCCTTACATCATTTCTCACACACCCTGCTGCATAGGCTTTGCTCACTACTTCTTATTTTTCAAGAGAGCTAATTTTCTTGTTGGATAGCTCTATATTTAAGAAAAATTCTCCAGTATAATGTTTATTTATTAATCCTAGTTCAGTTCTTAAAGAGCAATACTAAATAAACTGCTCACTCCAGATATTGAAGGCAGTTTTGATATTTCACCCTAGCATTCCCTCATACACTATACCTCTCTCTATTCTTCTCACAGATCTTTAGAGTGCAGCATCTCAAGATTTCTCACAGTGCTAGTTACCCTCTGCAAGGTCCTGTCTAACTCATTGGTGCCTCTGGACAATGAATCAGCCAGAAGTAGATTTAGTCCTGTCACTGAGCTTTGACTTCCTCAGAGTTCTGTGGATCTCTCAGCTTGCCCATTTTTTATTATTTCTATTAAAGGTTTTATTAGCTCCATCACAGTGCTGGCTTGTATTAAGTCGATTTTTCCACATGAACTTCTGGCAAACACAGTTTTCCAAAATTGTATTTATATAGTTGATGAAAAAAAACAAAAACCAAAAAAAAAAAACCCATTGCAGAATTTTTATTGATTCCCTTTTTAAAGTTTTTATAAAAATTGAACTAATATATGATATTATATTAGTTTCAGGGTACACCTTAGTTATGCAATATTTATATAGCAAAAAAAGTGATAATTGTGACAAATCCAGTAACTATCTGACACTATACTATTTATTATAGTCTCCATGCTGTACATTACATTCTCATGGTTTATTTGTTTTACACCTGGAAGTTTGGACCTCTTGTTCCCCTTCACCTTTTCTGCCCTTTCAATTTTTTTCAATTACAGTTGGCATTCTATATTGTTTTATATTAATTTCAGGTGTATAGTATATTGCTTAGACATTTATATATTTTTAAAGGATGTCAGGATAGCTCAGCAGGTTGATTCTTGGCTTGTAACTGTGAGGTCCAGGTATCGAATCCCCAGCCGCCCCCAATGCAGACCCATATGCTGAACTGAAGTTCAATGGGTAATGGCTGAGATGGCAGTGAAGGTTCTCATCTCCCATGCAAGAGGCCCCCAGTTTGGTTCCCACCTCACGGGGACCCACATTCACCTGTGTGAAATGAAAATATGTCACAACTAATGATGTTCAACTATGGAGACTGCTCTGGGCCTCTCTCTCTCTCTCTCTCTCTCTCTCTCTCTCTCTCTCTCTCTCTCTCTCTCTCTCTCTCTCTTTCTCTCTGTCTTTCACTCTCTCTCTCCCTCATCTTCTTTCAAACAATAACATAAATCTTTAGAAAAAAATAGAGGAAGCTGGGATGGTTCGGTGGGTTAAGCTCTCGCTTTGCAGCCTCAGATCCTGAGAGTTGAATCCCAGCCCTGGCCCAGGCAGACCCATATGCTGAGCTGGGGCATGCCCCCAGTTCAGTTCTTGCTGGGGCCTATGTGGAGACTCCCGGCCCAGTTCCTGCCTTGCACAGCCCCATGCCCACCTGTGGAGTAAACCTATATGGAGAACCAATGCTGTCAACTACTGAGACTGCTCTGGGCCCTCCCCCTTCTCTCTGCCTCTCTGTCTCTGTCTGTCTGTCAAAAAACAATAAAAATAAATCTTTAAAAAAAGTAAAAAGAAATTATCCCTCCTAGTCTAGTACCCACCTGGCACTATACATAGTAATTACCATATTATTGACTCTGTTCCCTATGTTTGAATTTATATCCCCATGACTCTTATGTAAGTATCAACTTGCACTTCTTAATTCCTTCACCATTTTTTTACCTTTACCCCCAACGCCCTCCCATCTATAATCCCAACAAAATCTAGTACTTATCTGATACATACCTAGTTATTAAAATATTATTGACTCTATTCCATATGCAATACCTTCACCCCCATAACTACATTGCAATACCAAATTTGTACTCCTTAATCCCTTTCCCCCTTACTCCCATATTCTAGCCCCCTCTCCCATCTGGTAACCATCAAAATGTTCTCTGTATCTATGAGTCTATTTCTGTTCTGCTGATTCAGTTTTTTTTTTTCTTCTTCTTAAGATTCCACATGTAAGTAAAATCACTTTGCATCTGTCTTTCTCTGTATGACGTACTCCATCCAGCACAATACCCTCCACATTCATCCACGCTGCCACAGATGGTAAGAAACCATTCCCTTCCATGGCTGAGAAATATTTCACTGTATATATGTATTCCTTCCTTTTTATTCACTCATCTATTGATAGACACGCAGGTGGCCTCCACATTGTGCCTGTTGTAAATATGCTGAAATGAACATATGGATGCACATGTTACCTCAAAGTGGTTCTTTGGATAAATACCCAGAAGTGAGATTACTGGGTTCTTCTTTGTCTCTTGTTATAACCTTTGTTTTCAAGTCTATTTTGGCTAGGATAAGTATTACTACTCCAGCTTTTGTTGTTGTGATTTTTATTCTCATGAAATAATTGTGGGTGTTTTTTACTTTTGTTCTCTCTGTGTTTTTCTCTGAAGTGAGTCTTCTATAGGCAGCAGTCATAGGACCCATTCAGCCCTCCTATGTCTTTTGATTGAAGCACTTAGTCCATTTACATAGAAAGTAACTGTTGAGGAGACAAGATGGCGGCATGAGAGGGGAACCCTGACACCCACCTGGGAAGGGACTTATGAACAAAGGGGAATCCACAGGGTAAAGCCTGAGAAGCACCCTCAACTAAGAGAGCCACACAACGCAGAACAACACTCAAAGGTTAGAGAAAAAGGGGGAGAGTGGGAGACGGATGGGGAAGGAACACTTTGGGGACAGGGACTTGGAGCGTGGCCCGGGGCTGGCAAAAACAAAGGGGGGTTGGGGGATTACACTCAAAGTGGAGCTAGATCCAGGGTGGGCTGGAAGCCAAGACATAGGGTGCGTGGAAGCCCCACAAGACTATGGACAATTTAACATCCACACTCCAGGGGCGACACATGGTGCCCTAATCAGATCACAGAGCCTAAAGTGGAACAGGGACTGTGGAACAGGGTGGCTGCACTTCCCAGCGGGTGGGGGTGAGAGCAGAGCATCAGCCCACAACAGCTCAGCACCCCTGATTTATGAAGGAGATTGACTGTGAGGGAGCGCCTTCTGAAGACAGGGCTCTTGGAGTGAGGGCTGCGGCTTGAGTGGGCATAGCTGCACTAGACGTGCTTAGAGTGAATCCGGCGGTCTCAACAGAGTCACGGGCCTAGAGCGGCTGCCGACTGAGCTGCATCCTGTGCGCCCCAGAGCATTCGACACCCTACCCACCAGGCTGCCACCACAAGGCCGCCTGCTTATGACCCGGGCTTTTGGCGCCCTGCCCACTGGGCCACCACAGCACTGCCACCCATGCATGCAATTGGGCTGTTGTTCGGGCTGCCGATCAGGCTTCCTACCGGGTCTTACCAGTGTGCAAGCCCGGCTTTCGGCACCCTGCACAGCAGGCTGCTGCAACACAGCCGCTTATGTGAACATGCAACCAAGCTTTCGGCACCCAGCCCACCGGGCCGCCACGGTGCCAATGCCCGCGTGTGCTACCAGGCAGTTGACCAGGCCACCACAGGTTCTACGCCAGCTTGTGGGACCTGGGTTTAGGTGCGCCCCTGACCGGGCTGCCACAGTGCACCTTCCCATGTGGCCGACAGGGCTTCTGCCAAGCCCCGGCCCACCTGTGCGGCCACCCTATGGGCACGGCTCACAGACATGATTAAAGGATAAGCAGCTAAGCAGAGGGGAGAAAGACCAGAGCTCCTACGCCCAACCCACACTGAACCACCAACCCCCCTGCTGAAACAGGAATCTGCTATTTTGCCTAAGGCCTGCCCTAGCTCCTACTCAAACGCCCCCACCCCTTGCCACATGCTCACTACCCTGCCTTCTAACAGCTAAGACAGCAATCTGAAGTGCCTCAGGGCACAGAAGTTGTCTGCTTCCCCCAACCCTCTCCCAAAATCTCCTCCTCCCACAACTGAGCCCATAAGAAAAAATAAAGAGAAGCCCATCGGATAGGAAAAACCCCAGAGGGAAAACAGACTCATGAGTAATGCAAAGAGAACCATATCAAACACAATGCACACCTCAGAATCCAAAGTCCCTAGAGAAGATCAGGGGCACTATTTAGTAAAGGAGCTTGCACACTTCGAATCAAATCTAAGTGAAATAGAATTCAGGGCTGCAATACTCAAGACACTCAGATAGCTCACTCAATGCTGGCAAAGTACCCAGACACAGATGACCTCAACAAGAAATTCTCTGAGCAAAATGAGTACTTTACCAATAAACTTGAGAAGTTAGAGCAGAACCAAAAGGAACTCCTCAAAGTGAAAAGCATCATGGTAGAGTTGAGAAAAGAATTGACCAGCAGAGGAAACAGGGCTAACTAGCTAGAGGAAAGAACTAGTGAAATCAAAGATAGAAACATGGAAATTTCACAGAGGGAAGAAGAAAGGGAAATGAGAATTGAGAGAAATGAAAGAACCCTACAAGAACTCTCTGACTCCATCAGAAAGAACAATATTAGAATAATAGGGGTACCAGAAGGAAGCGAGATGAAATATCCTCAGAGTCTACTAAAACAAATAGTGGATGAGAATTTTCCTAACCTATAGAAAGAACTGCATCCCCAAATTCAAGAGGAAATCAGGAGCCCTAAATACCTAGACCCTAGCAGATCTTCTCCAAGGCACATTGTTCTGAAGATGACAGAAACCAAAGACAAAGAAAGAATCCTCAAGGCTTCCAGGGAAAAACAAAATATAACTTTCAAAGGAAAAACTATCAGGCTATCACCAGACTTACCAGCAGAAACTCTGCAAGCCAGGAGGGAGTGGAGCCCAATCATCAAAATATTAAAAGAGAGAAATTTCCAGCCAAGAATCAACTATGCAGCAAAATTAACCTTTAGATATAAAGGAGGAATTAAGGCCTTTTCAGATATACAGAAGCTGAGGGAATTCTCTAGCTCAAAACCGGCAATCCAAGAAATACTGAAGAAGGATACGCGACCCGAATCAAGAAATCAAAATAAATGGAGAAAATTTGGGACAACAAAAACATAAAAAGGAAAGAAGAAATGGATACAGGATATTCTCATATATCAATCATCACCCTGAATGTAAATGGGCTGAATTCACCAATAAAGAGGCACAGGGTAGCAGATTGGATTAAAAACCAAAATCCAACCACGTGCTGCCTACAAAAGACACACCTCAGCCACAGGGACAAACATAGACTCAGGGTAAAAAGATAGACAACAATACTCCAGGCAAATGGCAGTCAGAGAAAAGCTGGACTGGCCATCCTGATTTTTGATAAAAAAGACATCCGGATAAAAAAAATAATAAGACATAAAGATGTACATTACATTTTGATAAAAGAGACAATACACCAAGAAAACATGACACTCATCAATATATATACCCCCAATCAGGAAGCACCAAAATTTATAAAGCAACTACGAACAGATCTAAAAGGAGAAATTGACAAACATACAATTATAGTAGGGGATCTAAACACCCTCCTGACAACATTGGACAGATCATCCAAGCAGAAACTAAATAAGGAGATTGCAGCTTTAAATGATACACTGCAGGGAATGGACATAATTGACATTTACAGGTCATTCCATCCTACAACAAAGGGCTATACATTTTATTCTAGTGCACATGGAGCATTTTCAAGGATAGACCATATCCTGGGACTTAAATTCAACCTCACCAAATTTAAGGGCATCCAAATCATGCCAAGTGTATTCTCAGACCACAAAGCATTGAAGCTAGAGATTAATTGCAAAAGATCAAGTGCAGAGAGAACCACATATACATGGAGATTGAACAACATACTATTAAAAAGTGACTGGGTCAAAGAGGAAATAATACAAGATATTAAAAAATTTGTAGAAACGAATGACAATGAAAACATGACGTACCAAAATTTTGGGGACACAGAGAAAGCAGTATTAAGAGGGAAATTTATAACATTACAGGCCTATCTCAAGAAACAAGAAACACTACAAGTATACACCCTCACATCTCATCTTATAGAGCTAGAAAAAGAAGAACAGAGGTCCCCCAAAGCCAGCAGAAGAAAAGAATTAATAAAAATTGAAGCAGAACTTAATAAAATTTAGAATAGAAAAACAATAGATAAAATTGACGCCACAAAGTGCAAGTTCTTTGAAAAAATCAATAAAATTGACAAAGCACTCGCTAGGCTCAACAAAGGACAAAGAGAAAAATCTCATATTCCCAGAATATGGGATGATAGGGAAGAGATGACAACTGATGCTGCAAAAATACAAACAAGTGTAAGAGATTATTATGAAAGACTCTATGCCAACAAATTTGACAACCGAGAGGAAATGGACAAATTTCTGGAAACATATAGTTTACCTAAACTGAAGCAAGATTTGGATAACCATAGCAGACCAAGCAACAGTACAGAACATATAACAATTATCCAAAAAATTACCCAAAGGCAAAAGGCCTAGCCCAGATGGCTTTACGAATGAGTTCTACCCATCATTCAAGGAAGAACTAATGCCCATCCTCCTCAATCTACTCCAGAATATTCAAGAGGAGGCAGTACTACCCAACTCTTTCTATGAAGCTAATATCTCCCTAATACCAAAACCTGGAGAAGACAATACCAAAAAGAATAACTATAGGCCAATCTCACTGGTGAACACTGATGCAAAAATCTTAAATAAAATTTTAGCTAACAGAATACAACAATGCATTAAAAAGATTATTCACCATGACCAAGTAGGATTCATCCCAGGGGCTCAAGGATGGTTCAACATACGCAAATCAATCAATGTAATCCAGCACATAAACCAAACAAAGGATAAAAATCACATGATTATCTCAATTGAAGCAGAAAAGGCATTCGACAAGATAGAAAACCCATTTATGATAATAACTCTGAATAAAATGGGAATTGAAGGAAAGTACCTCAACAGAATAAAGGCCATATGTGACAAACCCTCAGCAAATATTATACTGAATGGAGAAAAGCTGCAGCCTATTTTTCTAAAATCAAGAACAAGACAGGAATGCCCCCTGTCACCACTGCTGTTCAACATAGTTCTGGAAGTTCTAGCCAGTGCAATCAGACAAGAGAAAGGAATAAAAGGTATTAGGATCGATAGAGAAGAAGTTAAACTGTCACTCTTTGCAGATGACATGATCCTGTATATAGAAAACTCTACAGACTCTATCAGAAATCTACTACAAATAATAGACAAATACAGTAAACTCAAAGGCTACAATATCAATGTCCCAAAATCAACTGCATTTTTGTATGCCAACAATGAAACTTCAGAAATAGAGATGAGAAAATCCATTCACTTTGCCATTACAGAGAAAAAAAAAAAAAATACCTAGGAACAAATCTAACAAAGAACATGAAGAACTTATATACTGAAAACTATAAGATGCTGTTAAAAGAAATTAAAGAGGGGAAGCCGGGATTGCTCAGTGGGTTGGGCACTCACTTTGCAGCACCGGGGACCGGGGATCGAATCCCGGCACCGGCCCGTGCGGAACCATGTGCTGAACTGGGAGCTCCCCCAGTTCAGTTCTCTCTCTCTCTCTCTCTCTCTCTCTCTCTCTCTCTCTCTCTCTCTCTCTGTCAAAAATAAATAAATAAATAAATAAAATATGAAGAAAGAGAAAAAAAAAGATTAAAAAAAAAAGAAATTAAAGAGGACACAAAGAAATGGAAAGATAATCCATGTCCACCAATTGGAAGAATCAACGTAGTTAGAATGACCATATTACCCAAAGCAATATACAGATTCAATGCCATCCGATCAAAATCCCACAGACATTCTTTCAAGAAATAGATAAAAAAAATTAACAAATTTGTATGGAACTACAAAAGACCACGAATTACAAAAGCTATCCCAAGAC